>CAUYUJ010020967.1:5000-30000 GCA_963575745.1 Prorocentrum cordatum | reverse complement strand
TGACTCTCTCTATCCGGGCGCGGTCCCCAGACCTCTCGGCCTCCCCGCCTGAAGGCCGGTGTTCCATCCCTGACCATGCCTGGACGGTTCCAGGGCGGGCCCTCCGGGACCCAGATCGTCCAAGACGGTGAAGGTCTGGGCATGCCCCAGCGGACGGGAAAGGTGTAGAATATTTGTTTCCGCCATCGGGGGGCTCCAAGAAAGAACACTTCCAAAAGGTTGATTGCCCATACGTGCTTGGTGATTTTAGCGTTCTCGCCTCTTCGGGGGTGCCGACGCTCCAAGACGGCCCAAGAAGCCCCAAGACAGCCCAAGAGGCCGCCAAGAGGACCCCCGGACGGCCGAAGAGGGCCTCGAGGGGCCCAAGAAACCTAAGGGAAGCCCCAGAGGGGGGAACACGAACCGACATCTTGAGCAGCCCGCCCCAAGAAGACCCCCGAGACCGCCAGCAGGCCCTCGAGAAGCTCCAGGAGACCCCCGAGAGGCCCGAATCAGGCCCAAGAGGTCCCCGAGAGGCCCCATGAACATCCCCAGACCGCCTCCAAGAGGCTCTCGCGAGGCCTCCGAAGAGGTCCCCACAGGAGTCCAAGAAGCATATGACCTACCACCTAGGCACGGTGACGGAACGGGCCGACGGCCACTAGATCCGCCGCCACTTCGACACCGCTTGGTTCCGAGGCTTTGCCTCCTCCCGGCCTCGTTCTGAGGCTGCGCCTACCTTCTCCTCCCCCTTCTCTGCGTAATTCAAGCTCTGCGCGGCCCGCTTAGCTTCGACCGGAAGAGGTGCGCTCTCGACCCGCGAATCAAAAAAAAGTCGGCTTGCCACAGGGGTGCCTGGCGCGCTAAATGTCTCGGTTCTGTTTTAAAACCTCCCTGGGGCTTCGGCTCATTGCGCAGGCCGCCCGAAAAATCTCTGGGTCGTCGGGGTTCGGCTCCCGGATGGCCTTTATGACGGCCAAGGTGGCCCCAGATAATCTCCAAGTTGGCCCACGACGGCCCAAGATGGCCTTCAAGATGGCCCAAGACGGTCCCCGAGTGCCTCTAGTCTAAGACAGCCAAGATGGTCTCCAGAGAGAAAAAGATGGCTGTGGATGGACCCAAGAAGGCCCAACGTGGCCTCAAGATGGCCCAAGAGGATGCCAAGACGTCCCATGAGCTCCAAGAGGCCCTCCAGAAAAGCCAGAAGAGGCCAAACTCATTGATTTCCATTGGTTTTTGAAGGATTTCGGCATTTGCGTCTTTTCGGTCTTCCAACGGCCCAAGACGGCCCACGAGCCCCCCAATATGGCCCCAGAGCGCCCACGAGGCCTCCAAGATGGCCAAGAGGCCCCCAAGACGGCCGCAAGAGGGCCCCAATACGGCCACAGAGGCCTCCAAGACGCACAAGATGGCATCAAAGACGGCCCTGAAGCGCACTGAGAGGGCCCAGCGACGGCCCGGCCAAAGACGCGCCCAAGAGGCTCCTAAGACGGCCCAAGAGGCCTCCAAGAGATCCTCCAGGAAGGTCCGAAGATACCAACATCATGGATTTCTTCGCGGGTTCGAGAATTTTTGGCATTTGCTTCAAAACGGCCTTCCGACGGCCACAGAGGCCACCAAGATGGCCCCAAGAGCGCTCAAGAGGCCTCCGAGATGCCACCCTGACAGCCCAAGACGGCCCAGGAGACTTCAAACAGGCCCAAGATGGTCTCCAAGACGGCCCTGAAGCGCCCCAAGAGGGCCTCAAGTCAGCCCAGAGAGGCCCCCAGGACGGCTTCCGACGGCGTCAGGCGGGCCAGGAACGCCTCCAAAGGCACCTCCAAATGCCCCAAGAGGCCCGAGGAAGCCCCGAAGACTGCCTCCCAGAGGCCCCGAGGAAGCTCCCACGAGGCCCCACGAGGCTCCCAAGAGGCATCTTCCTCCTCCTGCTCCGCCTCCTCCTACTCCTCCTCTTCCTCTGTTGTTTGGCTGAGCTAGACACTCAGGGCTCCTGGAGGCAATGTTTCGGGCCGACCTCGGCGGTGATGCTGCCCTTGCGCAGAATTGGGTGGGACATGGCTTCGCCTCACGTGCTGACTAACGACGGGGGCAAAGCTATCTCCCTGTATGGGTACTGTCTCAGTGAGGTTCGGAGTTTAGTCAGAGACGGTATCGTGCGCTGTTTGTGGCGCCGCCTGCATTTCCACTGGCCCGAGGCGTTTGGTGGCGAGTTTTGATGGGCTCGGGTGATGCGTCTGGTCATCTTGGCCCTCCCAGCAGGTGCTCGTCAAGGTTCGCTCAGGGCGCTGTGGGCTGGAGGGCTTTGGCCGCCAACGCACAAATTCGCGGCTGGCATTGCTCGTCGGCAGCCGTCTCTTTCTGTCAAGCTCCACAGGGCACGATTGGGCACCGGTCTGATGATTATCATCTTACCCTGGCCTCGGGAGAGGACGGCAGTGGCAGTCTAAGGTTTCCTGATGACGTATGGGATCACTGCGGGGCACTGCGGAGGGCATCCCTTGGGTCTGGTTCGGACTCCGTTCCTCTCCTATATGGCCTCCGCGCCCTCCCCGTTGCACTGCCCAACCCCCGGGCGCGGCCGCCTGTGCTCACCTGGGGGCCTGCTGACGGCCCGAGGGGCCTATCCATATTCGCTGACTGCTCTACACCCTGCGAAATGTTTAAGAAATCATGGGTTAAGAAATTCACAGTCTCAGAAATTGACTAAAAACCCAGAATTTCTATGAACATCTTAGGATTTACATGGAAACATTAAGAATAATCGAGACTCTGGCCGAAAATTTTAGTTTTCTTAAGCATCGCATAAGGTGTAGACGTGGCCGGAGCATGGTCGAGGTGTCCCTGGACGGGTGGCCCGTGCAGGCCGAGGTCGGAGGACTCCCAGGACGGCCTCCGGCGGTTCCGCGCAGCGAAGGATGGGCTGGCCACCACACTGCCTCCCTAGGGGCCCGCGGGAGGCGAGCCGCCAGTCATCACCAACGACCACATATCCTTTGTACATGCGAGGCAGCGCTGGGACCCCAACCGCGAGGTCGGCTTAGCCTCGCATGCGACGATCTGGCGTATTTTGTCGGATGTGTAAACAACCAAGACGTTCGGCCTTCGTCCTGCTGGGCTCCCGCGCATCGTACGCTTGAGGGTTTAATCGGCAGCGGGATCGATGCTTGTGACACCTGGAGGTTCATGGGCAATGCATGTGCATAGTACTCTGCCAAGCTAGCTGCCCAGGACAACGATGTGGCTGAGGTTGCCGCTGTAACGCTCCAGGCCGCCATCAAAGAGTGTCCGCCACCGTGCCTGCACGGAGTGGGCGTGGTAGAATGCCCGACTGTTGCCTGGGAGGGTTTTAGTATTCCGTATGCCCCTCTCCTCGGCCCACCCGTGCCTCTGAGATCGCCCCCTGTGGAGTTGCTTTCCAGCGCTCGCTCTGGCCCCCAAACGGGCACGATAGCCTCCAAGACGGTTTCCAAGGCAGTAAGGATGACACCGAGATGACCCAAGATGGCCCACAAAAGCTGAACAAGCTCCCAGGGCGGCCTCAAGCCAACTCAAGAGGCTCCCAAAACGGCCCAAGAGGGCTCCAAGAGGCCCTCCAGGAGAGTCATCAAAAACCATTGGTTTTCCTCAGGTTGGTGAAGGATTTTGAACTTCTCGACTGTTTGGGCTTCCGACCACCCCAGACTCCTCATTTCAGACCACTCGCTGAACTGCCGTGGGTTGTGAATCCGATGTCCTTCCTACCACGCGGGCGAAGACGAGGCCGAGTTCACGACCCGTCCTTATCATGCCACTTGTTGGAATCGCGCTGTTCCTACACCCAGTCTGCTTCCAGCGGCGTTGTTGCACAGGCACGGTGGCGGGGTTTGCCGCAGGCAGCTGGTCAAGTTATCTTGTCAATTCTCGCCCTGAGCGATGTTGATGATTATGTTGCTGATGACGATGGTGTCCCGATGATGATGATGTTGATGATGTAGTTCATGATGGTGGATGATGAGATGATGATGGTGATGATGATGAGGATCGGTGGTGTTCCGATTATGATGATGGTTGTGTCCCGAGAGTGATGATGTTGATGATGATGATGATGATGATGATGATGATGATGATGATGATGATGATGATGATGATGGTGACGATGATGATGTCCCGATGATGCTGATGCTGATGCTGATGCTGATGCTGATGCTGCTGATGATGATGATGATGATGATGGTGATGAGGTGGTTCAGACTATTTGTGCCAAGCTCGAGGTCTCGGGCTGCAAGGAGGTTTTGGAGGACCCGCACGTTCCTAAGTCGCCCAAAGTGCCTTCGCCTCGTGCTGTGGTGGCTCACGACACCGTGCCCTTGGCCCCTGGGTCCGACGCGATCCAGTGCGGACGCTGCTTGGCGGCTGCCAGGACCCCAGCCAGCCGCACGTCGCTGCCGAAGCCATGGGGCCAGGCGCGAGCCAGGCGCCATGGTCGGCCGCCTGGCCGAGGCGGCCGAGCCACACGAGACAGACACATCATACAGCTTATACCCTTCTTCGTCCGCTGACTGCCCCCCAGACATCCGATTATTTTGTTTCGTCTTGTAAACCTCGGGTCCCAGAAGGGTCGACCCCTCCCCCTGGGGAAGCAGCTCTCCGTCTGTATCCACTTTCGACACCCTTGAGGCCCCCAAAAACGGCCCCAGAGGCGAGAAATGAGGAAGCACACCAGGACTGAGGTTGCGCACAGACAGCCCACCCCCCCCCAAGAAGGCCTGGCTGGCCTCAACAGGGCCCCCGAGTAGTCCGCGCTGGTCTCAGCAGGCCCCCCGAGTAGTCGGGGGCGATCTCAACACCCTGGCGTCGCCTTCAGGCGTCGCCCCCGTGGCGCTCCGCGCCGTAGGGTTGAGGTCTTGAGACCGCCCCGGACTACTCGGGAGCAGGGAGCCCTGCCGAGGCCAGCTGGGACTACTCTGGGGGCCTGCTGAGGCCAGCCGGGACTACCTTTAGGTCGGGCATGTCCTCCTACAGGCGGATTTTGGGTGACAAATGATCAAAACTGGTCGGACATAGGAACAAATTGTAGAGAACTCGTCCCCAGACTATTTCTTGACTGTTTCTGAACACTCCTCCTGTAGAGGGACATGCCCGACTTATAAGACTACTCGGGGGGCCTGTTGAGGCCAGTCGGGACTGCCGGGGGGGGCTGCCTGCGCGAAGCCCGAAGGCCTTGCCAAGCCGCCAGAGGTCTGGACCCTTCTCCTTTCGGGGAGACGTAAGACCCGGGTACGGGGGACTCGGAAATCCCCGACGAGGTCGTCAAAAAAATGACGAGGCCGAGCCTGCATTTTGACGAGGCCTCCCGCTGCAGACATCCCACGAAACTCCTCCTGGTCAAAACCCGAGGCGCGGTCGTCAAAAAACGATGGCGAACCCGAGTCCTGGCAAACCCGGGTCTTACGCTCCCCCGATCCTTCCCGACAGGCCCCGCCGAGGCGAAGCAGACTGCAGGAACAAAAACAAAGCCTCCGGCGCGCAGGCGCCCGCGCGGCTCTGGGCCGGCGGAGGTCGCGCGCGTCAGATGCGCCTGGCGGAACCCGGGGGGGGGACACCGGCAAGGGAGGGTGAGGAGCGAGGAGGAGGAGGAGGAGGAGGAGGAGGAGGAGGAGGAGGAGGAGGTAGAGGAGGCGGAGGACTGGTGTAAGCCCAAGGCGCACCTATGACGTTGCAGTGAACCCTCCCTCCAAGGTCCCTTTGCAAGAATTCATTTTCAACGCTGGCAGTGCCCCGTTGGAAGACAGACGTCTGAGAATCCTTCATCGTGCCAAAACACCACTCTTTGGACTTCAAAGCCGCGAATCAACTTTACTGTTGCGTCCTGACGATCCTGCATCGTGCCAGAAGACCATTCCTGAATCAACGCAACTGTTGCGCCCTGACTACCCCAAACCGTGCCATATCTGTGACGTCAGCCGTTTAAATCCGTCCAATGTTCTTGTGTTAGAAAACTAAGCGCGGCGCTGGGGGCGAGAACCACATTTTGAAAAGGACCCTCCCTCCGTCCAGGAAGCCCTTGTAACTTTCAGAAACAAGTGTGCGCAATGCTGAGGCGAGAACCGCCTTTTGACAATAACCCGCCTTCCACCCGTGAGCAGCTTGCATTTTTTTCGTGCGAACGTGCAACCACACCAAGGCGGGAACCAAGCTTTGAAATCAATCTGCCTTCCATCCGCGAAAGTGCTACTTTTCAGGCGACTGTGCGCGGCGCTGAGGCGAGAACTCCATGTTGAAAACCCCTTCCGAGACGAAGATGCACGGCGCCAAAACTAGAACCACATTTTGAGAAATGATCGACCTCCATCCGCGATGCTCTTGCAAAATTGAAAAAAGTGCGCCTGGCGCTAGTTCGGGAGCGGCCAAGAGGGGGGTGTCCAAGAGGGGGTGGTGCGAATCATGACCGGCGGCATGTGCGCGGCCCAGCGGGGGGGCCAGGGACGTAATGAAATAAGATGAGGCGCCATAACATCTGGGGAAATATCATGGCCCCCGCCATGATATCCACCCCCCCTAGCCATCACCCCCCTCTTTTCCGCCCCCGACTAGTTCTAGAGTTTTTATTCAAAAAAAGAAGCAGAACGCTCTCCATCCCGGAATCTCCTGTAAAAATTTAAAAACGAGTGTGCATCGCGCGCAGGCGAGAGCCACAGGCTGGAAAGGCGCCGCCCTCCGTCCGTGCAGGTCCTGCAAGTCACCTTCAGGGCGAAATTCCGCGCCGCGCCAAGGCGAGAACCACAGTTTGCAAAAAGGGCAAAAAAAATCACAGTGGAAAAACACACACACACACACACAAAACACACACACACACAAAACACACACAGTGTTTTTTCCCACGACACAGTGTGTGTTTTTGTTCCCACAGACTGTGTGTTTTTTCCCACAGTGTGTTTTTTGTTCCCACAGTGCTTTTTTTTTGTCCTCCATCCGAGACGCTCTTGCACTATTCGAGTGTGCGCGGCGCTTAGGCGAAAACCACATGTTGAAAAGGACCCACCCTCCATCCGTGAACATGCTGCAAGTTGTAAGCTCCAGAATCGTGAACGGCTGGAGAGGAAGTCTCTGGCGAAACGCCCGGCCCGCCCTAGCGACGTCTCGGTGCACGACAAGGAGGAGTTATCTTGAAGGAAAAGGGATGGATCGACAGGAGGAGGAGGAGGAGGAGGAGGAGGAGGAGGAGGAGGAGGAGGAGGAGGAGCAGGAGGCGTGCACGAGACCAGGGGAAGAGGTTGAGGAGGAGGAGGAGCAGGAGGAGAAGGAGGAGAAGGAGGAGAAGGAGGAGGAGGAGGAGGAGGGAGGAGGTGGGGGAGCGAGGAGGTGCGAGGAGGAGGGCTGAAGATGAGGAGGCGAAGGAGCGAGGAGCGAGGAGGACTATTGCGTGGTTGTGTGGGCTTGGCATCCGTGGGTCCGTTCGTCCATTCTCAGGCTCTGTGAGACAAACGCCTGAAGACGTCTTACAAATATCTCGCGGATGCGCTCCCGCTTCGGTGCAAGAGGCGTGCGCACCGATACACTCATGTGTGTGTCATGCTCTATCATGCGCAACGGGAACCGAAGTGACAGTGCGATGGAGGCTCGTGTACGGCGTGCGCGTCGATCTTATCCCACCCTGGCGCGTGAGCAGGGCGCGCGTGGTGGCATCACGTCGCCCCCTTTTTCTCGCGTGCTCGCTCACTTCCTTCCTCAAGGCCATGCGCAATGCCTGCCCGACCTTCGCGCGGGGTTGCGCGGGTGCGTCGAAGCGTGTCGTGCGTGCGGGCTGCCGCGGTCTGGCAGTCTTGGTCGCGCATCAGGCTGCCCTCTGCTCTCTCTATTTTTCGTGGCCCTGCCAAGACTGACCTCCTTTACTCTCGGGAACGCAGTTGTAAAGGCGCCAGGCCGCCTGGCAGCATGCTGTCCGCGACTGTTCGTCTTCACGTGCTGTTCCTTCTGCGTGTGCCATACCCCTCGGCACGTGGGAGCGCCAATCGGTGCGGTTTCTGCGCACGCGCGCGTGCGCACACTCACGCAGGACGAAATACACTTCCTCCTGAGGGCGCGAGCGGCGACACGCAAGTTGGCGAGAGCGCGTCGGCGCCGCAGAACGCACGGCGTCTGGACAACTGGCTTGCAGCAGCCGGGGGGCGGGGAGGGATGCAGTCATGCTGGATGGGGAGGCCCGTGTGCGCTGAGGGTCAGTGGGAGGTCCGCGAGGCAACGTGCGACCCGTATGCGGCGATCGGCAACGAACCAGCCTCCCCCTGCCCAGCAGGATCTTGAAAACAGCAGGCCTGGGTGCCGCGGCTCCGACTTCTCTCGGCCCGCGGATTCGATTCATTGAACAAGCTAGAATGCTAATCGGATTTGCGTGAAAAGCACTACGATTTAAGATGTTGTGGATATGACGTTCGTATTGTTTTCACGCAGATCCGATTAGCATTCTAGTTTGTTTCATGAATCGAATCAGCGGGCCGAGAGAAATCGGATCCACCGCAGCATAAATCCAAACCAACTTTGGGTCCGTGTCAACCTCACTGGGCCCGCAAGATTCATCTCATGGGCGCCAGCGAAGAAATTGAAGGCACCATGTCTGGGCCCAGGACGCAGGATGATGAGGATGAGAGCTGAGGAGCAAGAGCAGGATGATGAGGGGGGAGGATGACTAGAACACGCCGAATGCCTGCATGCACACATAACTTATGATGGGAAGTGCAACGGCTACGAGGGCAAAACGGTAACCGACGTAGGGGTCAACAAAACTACCAAGAGCAAAGGCGCACTCCGGATGGGAATGCTGGGATTAACGGGGGCAGAGCCGGGCGATAACCTGGGGCGGGCGAGGACACGGAGGAGCGGGTGTGGATGAGGCAACCGCGCAGGAAGGAGGACAGAGAGCACATGCGCGCGGGAATTAGTTCTCGACGTCGGTGGGCTCGGAGAGGCGAAGCGAAGTTGGGGAGCCTCATGACTCCCGGCTCTCCAGGGGGCCCCCGTGCCCCTATGTGCCTCTGAGAAAACTGGCTTCCGACACACGTGCGTGTGCACATGCATGCTGTATACACACAGAGAGACACAGACGCAACAACACCAAAGCGCTCCTCGTGCGATCTGTTCGAGGCCCGTCGAGGCAGCGGCGAACGAAGTGCCTGCAGAATCCCCAGGCTCGGGCACGCGATGCCAGCGGGCAAACGGGGGGGGGGGAACAGAACGCCGACGAGGCACCCCGCAGACGGTGGAGCTCGGCCAGAGCTTCCGCCGGCGCAGGCCTCAATCATAGGGGAGCGGCGGGGCGCCTGGTCGGCGCGGACTGGGTCTGGTCGTCGCCGCCTGTGTGAGTGCAAACCGCCATATCTTTCTCTCTCTCCCTCTCGCTCTCCCTCTCGCTCTCTCTCCTCTCGCTCTTAGGTCGGGCATGTCCTCCTCCAGGCGGTTTTCGGGAATAGAAACAACAAGCGGTCAATATCTGTCGAACAGTGTCAAACAAACAGGAAACATCGTCACCTGACGCTTCTTTTTTTAATATTATTGAACACTCGTCCTGTCGAAGGATATGCCCGACTTAATCTCACTCTCAACCCCTCCTCTGGTCTCCTTCCCCCTCCTCCCTGCAGCCTCCCCTCTCCTCCCCGTCCTCCCGTCCTCCCCGGCAGACGCTCTTGACTCGTCCCCCCCTGTCCACCTCTCCCCTCGTCTCACCTCCATCTCTCTCTCCCCGCCCTACCCCCCCCTCGTCTCTCCTCCTCCTCTCCCCTCCTCTCCCCCCCTCCTCTCCCCTCCTCTCCCCTCGTGTCTCCCCATCCTCTCCCCGCCTCCTCTCCCCTCGTCTTGCATCCCTCTCTCTTGCTCTTCCTCTCCAGTCTCGGCTCGAGGGCCCCCGCCCCGGCGCGCAACCACGCAGCGAAACGCCCAGCATTGCCGTGGCTCGCGTCGCGAGACTGCACGCACGCCATCCCAGAGTGTGACTGATTCGTGCCATCTCGGGGATGGACAGGCCTCCCTTTAGTAAACCGCGGTTTAGTGAAAACGACCTCGGGCCCGAACCTGGCGGGCGCAGGCCTGGAACATGACGGCCGCGGCGCCCTCTCGAGAACCGAAAACGGCCAATTCCTCAATCGACGTGTCAGGGTAGGAGGTCTGTCCACCCCCGACCCCCTTTGGGATCCGCGCGCGCCATGGTTCCGAAAGGTTCTCGCCGTGCTCCTCCTGCACCACGGCAGCCCGTGCCACCAGGCAGGGGCCGCCAAAAGGCTACCTTTGCAGGATTATCGACCGGATACCAGCCTCAATCGGAAAGAAGCCTGAATCGCCGCACGCCAGAGCAGTGGTGGCGTCGACCAAGCAGTCGCTGCATACAACGAACTCGCTCACGAAAACCAGACTGCTCTCGATACCATTGAACAGCAACACCGCTCCGACCCATAAAAGCTCAGGGGCGAGCAAATGAGATAGTGCGAGAAAAACAACAATCAGCCACAACATGCTGCGTTACTCCCTCACGCACAAAAAGGCCGTAGACCGCGACCCACCAAAAGTAGGGACCGCGGCCGACGCCGATGCTCAGCAGGGCAAAGGCAGGGCCCCTCTGATCAGCCTGAATGCGCACACATGGGACGTCCTCTGTACGACCGCGCCCGACAGGGAGGATGACGGGACGTCGCGCACCAGTAGCATCTCACTTCGCACGCTAGAGGAAGGCGACCGCTTACAACTGCAGATGCGCACTCAAGACACGAATCTGGCGCTCACAATACTGGGGCCCATCAGCGCGGGCTACCTAGGCGGAGGGGGCCTAATCCCAGTGCTCTGTCGCACGGCCAAGGCTATCAAGCCTACGCCATGACGCATGCAAAGGACCATCTACCAACTCGGACGGGAGGAGGTCAAGTGCCTCCAAAACGTCGTCCACGTTACTCTCGACCCAGGTGACGACATCGCCTGGATCCGCGCTGCGATCTGCGAGGCTGACGCCGTCGCTGTCACGCCTGCATTCGAAGAACATTTCGCGGCACAATTCTCAGGAGCTGCACTTGTCAGCGGCAACCGTTGCCCTGGTGGGCCAAGCCTAGCATGACAACAAACGAACAACGCCACATCACCCAAGAAGGACGTCTCTCGCAAACAACTCGATGACGACCCCGCTGACGCGTTCACGGCCGCGTTCACGTCACACGCCCGCGCCGTGCAAATACAAGAAACCATGCAGCTCCTAGGGCGCCACGGAACAGTGGTAGACGAACGCAGGCTTACGGCTCCCTTCTGGATTGAGCCAGCGGCCGTCCCTCTGATGTGCTCCGCCTCGGGCCAGGAGGCGCTCAGTTTGACCCCAGCTACCGCGGCTCCAAAGGGCCCCTGTCTAGCGACTGCACCCAGTATGTGCGGCGCCCAGATGGTCGCCTGACCATGCTCCAGGAAGCGTGCAACACTTCCGCCAACCGCAAAGCTTTTGGCGCTGTCCGTGCGGACAAGAGGGTGGGCATCAGAATCAAGGCTACACCCGGGAAACGAGACTCGCCTGCTGGGCCTGTTTTTCACCACCACCTCCACCATAACTTGGAGGGGGAGGGGGTCCTCCTCCTCCTCCTCCTCCTCCTCCTCCTCCTCCTCCTCCTCCTCCTCTTCGCGACGACATCCGAATTCTCATGCGCGCCAAGGCAAACTTGCAACGCTGACATGTGCCACGGTCGCTCAGCTGCGGGCTCGTCGATGATTATTACTCAGCGGCTCACGTGGCCACTGAACAACGGGCCTCTCTCGACCAGACAATGCTGTTCGACGAACTGTCGGGCCAGAAACCTCGCCCGGGCAAAGTCGCGCGATGGGCCCAAGGTGACAGACCGCAGGATCGCCGCTCTTCGCGTTGACGAGCACCCGTGCAAAACTCACCACCAGTTGAAATTGGTGGGGCTGTATCAGCACGGCGCCAGAGGGCGAGGGCCCTATAGCGTCAATCTCGAAGCCGCTGCCACCGGGCGCCTCCCATGCATCGGGCGTCTCCCCAGAGGTGCCCAGTGAAGGGCTCGATCGGTCCATTCCCAAGTGGCCAGCACGTGCGCCGCGGGCGAGGACGCCTGAGCCCCGGGCGACAGAGTGCGACATATCGGCGACAACGCGACGACAGCGCGGCACCTGCAGCCATTGGACCGAAAGGGCGCTCGTGGATCTCGCAATGGGCGCTCTGCGCCTTGGTGGCCCCTTGTCGCGCGATCGAACTCGGCGCCGTCGCCCAGCGAGAAGCGCCGCTTGGGGCAGGAAGGCAGGCGCGGCGAGGCGCTGGCCTCCACGCGGAGGCTGAATCCCTCCACAACCCCAGCCATGCCGTCCAGGGGGGGTGGGCCTGCCAGCTGAGTTTGGCGAACCATTGCCCAACTCGAACGGTCGTGGTCCGGGCTTGCCGCCTTGTGCGACGATTGGGGCGCCCGCCTCCTCCCCTCGGGCCGCGCGGCGGGGGGCTCTCCTCCGATGCGCCCCAACCACCGGGCGCGATCCTGAAGCCGCAGCCGCCGCCCAGCAGGGTCGTGGCCACGCTGCTGGCGCCTGGCCCCTCGGGACCGAGGGCGCATCCACATGCGCCGCGTGGCAACTCGGCCTTCTTCGCAACTGCCTCTGCGGGGGCGGCCGCGGCCCGGCCGAGGGAAGTCGTGGCCGGCATCTCGGAGGACTCACCTCCCCTGCGTAGATGGCGTGACCAAGAGGAAACCTACGAGCACGCTTTCTGGAGATGTCCTTGCCGGGCAAACTAGATGGCTGCCCTCGAGACAATGATCGCTGATCAACGGCGGCAGGACCTCCCGCTGCGCGCCAGGCGCTGCTGCCTCCTACAGGAAGACCCCGCCATGCTCGACCTCCAGGCAGCTCCGGCGGAAGACGAGCTCCCACGGCGTATCCCGAAACCGCCCGTGGGCGGCGCGGGCGAGAATGCCTGCCAGGAGTGCGCCGACGACCCCGGCGCCCGAATGGTCTACGCCGCGACCGACGGGGTCTGTTTTAACGAAGTCCGCCCCCTCCTGGCCAGGACGGGCTCGGGCGTGTATTGTGGTCCTGATCACTGGCCAAACCGCTCGGCCCGTTTGCGCGTCCTGGCACAGTCCGCGCAACGGGCCGACACCCTAGCCATGCTGCACCTCGTCGCCGCGGCTGGACGACTGGTCCACGTCTTCCTTGACAGCCGCGAGGTCGTTGACGGGTTCGAAGACCCCCTCGGGGGCGAACCATTCCAGCGCGTGGGGCCGCCACGGGACATCTGGCAAAACATCCGTCGGGTGCCACTTGCGAAGCCTGACCTGTTCATAGATCAGAAGGTCGAAAGTCGCCTTCGGAAGCAAGGCGCCAACGAAGGCCACGTCGAGCCTACCGCTGAAACTTTTAAACGCTACGCCGAAGAACTCGCTGCCGCTGGGGCGAAGCTCCACATCGCCCTGCAAATCGCGGTCGGCGCTGCTAGATGGCGCCACGCGTTCGCCGCTGCATTCCACAGCATGGCCGTCGCCAGATCTGACCAGCGACACCGCGCAGGCACTCCCTCTGCCACGCGGCAGAGCAGGGTGCTCCAAGTCGGAGCTCCCCAGATGGAGCCACACTCACAAGACAGGGAGTGCGGGGTACAGGTGCGCAAGGAGGAGCACTTCCGATGACCGGGCCACCAGGCCCCGACCATTTCGACGAATTCGATGATCCCTGGTCCCCAACCACGGACGATTTCAAAACTGATGACTTCGACCCGCTGGGGCTCGGGACTTCCCTCATGGCGAACAACAACCGCGACTTCCTTTCACTGCGCCAC
Source organism: Prorocentrum cordatum (assembly GCA_963575745.1). NCBI lineage: Eukaryota > Dinophyceae > Prorocentrales > Prorocentraceae > Prorocentrum > Prorocentrum cordatum. The sequence goes on along the minus strand of CAUYUJ010020967.1, from coordinate 16,238 downwards.
CCCTTCGGCAATGTCAACGCCCTCGAGCACCACTTGGACGAGACGGCGCACGCTCACCCGCTCAGTGCTCATGAGCGGCAGGGCACATGGTCCACCAATCTCTCTCATCTCCATGCGCCCCCCCAGCCGGCCCACCAGGGATCCGACGGGGATGGCCGCCAGGCCAGGGGCGACGGCCACCGCGCCAAACTTGCCATCGCTCGGACGTCAATTTTCCGTGCATTTTTCGGTATCGTGCGCGTTTTTTGCTGCTCGATGGTCCAGGATGGTCTTCGATGGTTCTCGCCGAGAAAAAATGCACACGTCCGAGCGATGCCCAGCAAAGGAATCCCGCAACGCACGGACCGCAGGCAAGTCCTCGCGCAGCACGTCACCACGGCCAACGGCCAGCAACGAGAGGGGGCCGCGAGACGAGTCTCACCGCCAGCATCCCAGCGCCCCACCACTGCGCGAACTAGCCGAACTAGCCGGTGACCTCTACCCGCCAGGTCCAGGAGCAACCACCACCGCTGATCGACAGGCTCCACCGTGCGCAAAGAGGTCTGCGGCGGCCTGCAACAGGCCTGCTGCGGCCACGGGGGCGCCCCTGCCCACGGCAACTCCCAAGCCTTCCTTGACGCCCAAAGGGGCGCCCCTCCAATGCAAGCCCCTCTTTTCGTCGGGCATCGTGAACAGCTGGCGACTTTTTCCGTCGTCGCCTCCTTCTGGGCCGCCGTGGGGGATGCCGAAACGGCGGCGCCGCTCCTGCCTGGGCGCCGAGGTGCGCATGCCAAGGCGCGCTAAAAAGCCGGTGCCTCTCTTCTCTGAGCACGGGGGCGCAAGCGGGCCCTTAAAAGGTCTGATCACCGCCGCCCGCCCTTTTTTCCAGACGGTGGCCCGTGTACTCCGCGCCACGGGGGAATTTACCCTGCCACCCCATGTTCCATATGCGGCGCCTCCCGCTTTGCGAGGGAGGCCTGCCTGGCACGTGCGGCCTGGGGGCCTGGACGATCTGTTCTCCCAACTGTTGCGATCTCTCTCATTCTCTCTCGTGTGCTTCTCTCCCTCGTTTTCTTTCTTTATTTATTTCTCTCTCTCTCTCTCTCTTCTTGTTTTTTGTTTGTTGTTTCTCTCTCTCTCTCTCGTTATGTACTTCTTTGTGCTTGATCCGAGGGCAGAGGCAGCGCCCGAACCTTTCCTGGTGCGCGTTCCGGCCAAGAACTTAAGGCGAATCCAGTCGTGGCCACGAGGGCGCTCCATGAGGCCCCCAACGAAAACAGCACACCTCCGACATCATCGGACCTCGACGAGGGCGACGCCGCCAGCTATGACGACGCCGCCGACGACGGACTCCAGCTAGATTCCAGCCGTGGCCACGAGGACGCACCAGGAGGCCCAAGGAGGCGCAAACGATTTGCGAGAACCTCGAGCTTCGATCCTCGACGACAGCGGCGACGACCTCCCAGACCTCTCTTGGGGTGACCACGGTCTGCAGTCAATGCGAGGAGGAGGAGGAGGAGGAAACGCTAAAACAGTACGTATACCCAGGCGTCGAAGCTGCCTGGCAACAGAGAGGCAGAAGGGAAGGTGGAGCAAGCAGACGACGACGGACGCACATGCGAGAGGCCAGGGCCGGCGGGACAAGGCAGGCGGGAAGGGACAGGGGGGAGAGAGCTGGCGAGGGAGGATGAAAAGGTAAGACAAGATGAGACACGACTGTGGTCCCGCATCTCTCCCAGTGCGCACGATGCGTGGCGGGCTGCAGTAGCAGATCGAAGCCACAGGAGCCGTGCTCTGTGCTATCACGCGAGGCGTGTGACATTTTCCCTGCTCGGCATTCGTGAGGTCACGCAGAGGAGCGTGAACCGCGTGCTATTCTGAGAGCGCGACTTGTCGGACGACGAGGATGACCAAGGGGGAAGAGGAGGCAAAACGGGGAGGCAACCGCGAGCAGACGGGCCAGGCCCAGGGGCCAGGAATCTCGACCCCTCGACCCCTCGACCCCTCGACCCCTCGACCCCTCGATCCTCGAGCACCGATCCTCGAGCCTCGAGCCTCGAGCCTCGATCCTCGAGCCTCGATCCTCGACCCTCGACCCTCGAGCCCCGACCCTCGCTCCACGGCGGCGGCGGCCGCGGCGGCGGCGGCGGCGACCCCGCGGAGAGAGAGGGGGCCTCCTGCTGGCCGCTGCCCGGGCGCCGACGGCGGGGGCGACGCCGGGGAGCTGGCGGGCGCGCGGGGCGCGGGCGACGGCGGTCGGCCGGCACGCGGCGGCGGCGGCGGCGACGACGACGACGACGACGACGACGACGACGGCGGCGGCGGCGGCGGCGACGGCGGCGGCGGCGACGACGAGGACAACGACGACAACGACGGCGACGACGACGGCGACGGCGGCGACGACGACGAGGACAGTGACGACGACGACGGCGACGGCGGCGACGACGACGGCGGCGGCGGCGACGGCGACGGCTTCGCTTCAGAGGTCTTCTGGCGTTTCGGGGGGCCCTCGGCGCCGCGGGCACGGCGCGGCTCGGAGGACTGGCCGAGTAACGCGCCAGCTTGGAGAGCGGATTGGGGCCAGACGACGACGACGACGGCGACGACGGATCTTGGCTGGACGACGTCGGCGAAGACGACGACGAGGACGACGACGACGAGGGATCTTGGCCGGACGACGCCGGCGACGACGCGGGAGCTGGCGGGCGCTGGGCGCGGCGGAGGTCAGCCGTCGGCACGCGACGGCTGTGATTAGGAGGGCCCCCGCGCTCCGCTCCTCCCCCTGCGTGGCGGGGAGGCGAAGGGCTCGACTCCGGGGCCTCGAGTTCCCCAAATCCCCTCGCGATGTGAGCAAATCACGGCGGAAGGTCTTTCGCTGTGTTTGGCCTCCCGGAGCCGTCAAAGAACGACTCAGGATGAAAAGCCGGTCCCCAGGAAGGGGTCCAGACCTCTGGGGTCGACGCTGTAAAAGAAGACGACGTCGGAGGTCCGGGGTTGCCTGGCGAGGTCGTCCGACGAATGGCGGTGCACGTTGAAGGCGAGCTCCCACTTGCTCGCGAGCGAGAGGAGGACGCACACGTACATGAATCCACGCTGGTTTCGAGAATGTGCACTGCGCGAACGTTCATGTCGTGCGGCTGGTCTCGCAGGTCGAGGGGCCGTGCTCATGTACATGGTTGGGCGCGTACGTCCTTTGTGGGCTCCCTTACCACAAACACCTCACGAGGACCGGCCCGTCAACATGTGTGCAGAGACCGCAGGACCCCCTGAGGAGGCCACCAGGGGCCCCCGCAAAGAGTATCCCCGCCCTCCTCCTTCTCCTCCTCCTCCTCCTCCTCCTCCTCCTCCTCCTCCTCCTCCTCCTCCTCCTCCTAATTGTTGTTCCACGAAGCGGACCTGGAGGAGGCTTGACCTCCAGGGTCTCGGCGCTTCTTCGCCCCCTGCCACGCCTCCTGGAGGGCCAAGCGGCCACGTCTGCAGCACTTAATGTGGTCGGGTCGGCGGCGAGCCCGGGGGGGAAGGGAGGAGGGGCGGGCCTTCTCCGACGGCTCGGGAGTTCCCTGGCCCTCCGAAGGATGTTCGGGGCCTTCCCCGAAGACGCAGAGCACTTCTCAAGAAGGCCGGAGGGCTGCTGAGAATACCTGCCGCTTTTTTGGGGGGAAGAGGAAACGAACACCGTCATCAACAATAACTTTTGGGGCTCCGCGCAGATCTCTTGGATCTGCGCTGGACCCCCCTCTCTGGCGCACAGAGCGTGCCAAGGGCGGCGCCAGACGCCAGAGGCGCCGCGGGGGGGGGCCCAGCGCGGATCCAAGACATCCGCGCGGAGCGCCAAAAGTTTATGTTTACGATTCTTGCTCGTTCTTCGACCTTTAGAAGGCCTCCTCCGTCTCACGTCCCCCCCACCCTCGCTCGCCGCCGAGGTGCGGCCGCGCCTCAGGCTTGTGCCCGCGGCCGCCCAGGCCTGCTTCCTCCGCGGCCCGTCCCGTGCACGGGCCGCTCCGCCGCAGGTCCAGCCGTCGCTTCGACAGCGACGCGGTCGTCCCACCGCCGCGCAATCCTCCCCCAAGTTCTTTTTCTGCACTGCAACCAGCTCTGCGCAGCCTCCTGGAAACGACGGCGGGTCCTTCCAAAACGTGACCCGGGGGGCGAAGTGCTCTCCAGGCGACTGGCGAGTGCCGCACGCCTCGTGCGCACCGGTGCGCCAGCGTGCCTCGGAAGTGCCGAGAGTGCGGATGCTGCGCAGCCCTCCCAGAGCGCACCGGAAGCTGCCGGGCATCGGCCAGAGCGGCGAGGAGGCCCACCCCGAGACGGGCGGGCCTGCACGTGGACACGAGGCGGAGAGGAGAGGCCCCCGCGCCGGTGGCTCGGGGGCCCCTTCGAGAGCGGCCCGCGTCGCCCCGGGGCACGGCTGCCGAGCGGTGCGCGCTGGTGCCGGGAGGTGCCACGCGGAAGCAAAGGGGGTGAGAGGCAGCCGAGGGGGCCTGTTGCCCTCGAGCTCCTCCTGCTCGGGACGGTGAGCTTTCACGCCTCTTGCTTTCTGGGGCCTCGGCGGGGCCCTCGTCGCCACGGCTGGACTCACCTCGGCATCCTGGTCGGAACCTGTGGTTTGTTTTGCGGGGGGGGGGCCTCACGTCCAGGCGACGAGCAAAAGGAGGCAGGTATTTTGGCCACGTTTGGTCCACAACACCCGCGGGGACCGATCCGACTCGAGGGATCCTTCACACAAGCGTGAATGGGAACTCTAGTCGTGTTGTTCCGCGATGTCGTCGACTTCTCACGACGTGGAATGTTTGTGTAAGATTAAGCACTCTTGGTGACCAATTTGGCGAGCGTCCTTGGGGCCGCTTCGGGGGTCTTTGCCGTAAGTGGTCGACTAAGGGTGCCAAGAGAAAGAGAGGCACCCATAATAAGCACCCATAATAAGAAAACAAGCAAGAAGGGAAGGCACCGAAAGAGGAGCGAAAGAGGAGGCCGTCGTAGTTGTCGCGGCGGCGGCGGGCGAGGCGGCAGTCGTCGTCGTCGTCGTCGTCGTCGTCGCCGCGTACTGGGGGAGCGGAATAATATTCGCATGGGGGAAGCGGGTCCTGAGGGAAACGGGTCCTGGATCCCGGATCCCGAGGCCTCCCCCCAGGACGATACCTTCATCCCGAGTCGCTCTCTGGGCCCCGAGAGCCCGATAACGGCGAACAGAAACTCAGGACCAATTGCCCTCAGGACCCGTTCCTTGAGCAGGGACCGACCGTCCCGGCATTCCCATCGGCCTGTCACCAAATGGAACCCAAAAATGTTCTCAGAACGAACACAATGTTCTTACAACATAAGCCCGATGTGTTATGACAAGACATTCCCAGCCAGAAATGTTCTAAGAACGCTTCGTTAAAACCAAAAAGGGCTCTTGGAACATTGCTGGGCAGGCCTATAGGCACGCCAAGACGCTTCGCCACTGTTTCACTTCAGGACCCGCTTCTTTGGACGCCCGAAATGGGCACGGAAAGAATGGGTACAATGCCCAACATCAAATAATGTCCCAAACCAACAGCGGCCACTGTTGGGCAGGCGGCCTCCTGTCTCAAATGGTTACAGGCCGCGGCGACACCAACAGCGAGTTCTGTCCAAAATGAGCAGGAACTGCTGTTGGGCGTTGTACCCATTCTTTCCGCACCCATCTCGTTCGCGCCGAGCTTCCCCATGGCGAGAGGAGGCCGTCCACGTCGCAGGCGGCGGCGGCGAGCGCCGGCGGCGGCCCGCGGCGCGGGACGGCCGCTGCCCCGCGCGCGCCTGCCGGCGGCCCTCGACGGGCTTGCCACCGCGCCGGGCAGCGCCGGCTCGGCGTCCTCGCCCTGCCCGGCGGGCCTGCGCGGCGAGGCGCGCGCGCGGCGACGTCGTCGTCGTCGTCGCCGTCGTCGTCGTCGTCGTCGCCATCGTCGTCGTCGTCGCCGACGCCGTCGTCGTCGTCGTCGTCGTCGTCGTCGTCGTCGTCGTCGTCGTCGTCGTTGTCGTCGTCGTCGCCGTCGTCGTCGTCTACGTCGTGGGCGGTGGGGGGGGAGGCGGGGAAGAGGGGAGATGAGGTGGAGGAGAAGGAGGAAGCATGGGGAACAGGTGAGGGCAGGAGGGAAGGGGAGGAGGGCTGCTGCTGCTGCTGCTGCGTTCTGTCCTTGTCCTCCTCGTCCTCCTCTGACCTTGCTGCTGCTGCGCCGCCCTGCGTGGCCCTTCTACTTCTCCTCCACCTCCTCCCCTTTCTCCCGCCCCTCCTCCTCTCCCTCCCGCGCTCCTCACTCGTCATTCCTCTCTACTCGCCTTGATCTTATCCGCCCGAAGGAAGACTGGAGGTCTCTTGGGGCCTGCAGAATGAACACTTCAGCCCTGTAAGGGCCAAACTCATCAAACAAAACTCGACGCTCGTCACTTGGCCCTCAACAGTCGATCATGGACCCTCGATCCAACGCCTCTGTCGTGCCTCCGCCAGCGGTCTCGAGAGAAGAAGCCCCCATGGTGCCTAAGTCTCGATCATCGAACCTCGATCCTTGACCGTCGTTTCTCGATCCAGCGCCTCCGTCGTCCCTCGGCCAGCTGCTCCGCTTGTCTCGGAGATGTGCCGCTCGTGCGCGCGGTGGCCAGGGGATGAGCGGAACACCTCATCCTCCCTCCACTCCTCATTCCTCCCTCCTCTCCCTCCTCGTCTTCTTGTCCTAGGTCGGGCTGTAGGGCACCGGTGCACCCGTAGCGTCACTCCCTCTTCCTCTTTCTCCTCCACCATCTCCTGCTCCCCCTCCTCCTGCCCCCCCCCCCTTCCCCCTCCTCCCCCTCCTTCTCCTCCCCCATCTCCTCCTCTTCCCCCTCCTCCTCCTCCTCCTCCTCCTCCTCCTCCTCCTCCTTCTCCTCCTCCTCCCTCCCCCATCTCCTCCTCCCCCTCCTCCTGCCCCCCCGCTTCCCCCGACCAGGACCCGTTCAAAACTGTTTCCTGGCCCCTGCGGGGCACTGGCCAATTTTCCGAGCCGCCGCCAGCCGTTGCGATGCGGGGGCGCTCCAGAAGTCCGAGAAAGGGAGGATGAGGAGGAGGAGGTGGAGGAGGAGGAGCAGGAAGAGGAGGAGGAGGAGGAAGAGGAGGAGCGAGGACGGAGGGGGTTGGAGGGGGCAGGGGCGGCGGAAGGACGCGAGCAGACCCAGGAATCCGATGCTTGCTTGTTCAAATCTGCGCCCCCCGATGTCCCGACGCCTATGTATGTATGCATGCATGCATGCATGTATGTATGTATGTATGTATGCGTGCATGCATATGTGCATCTAATTGTGAACGTATACAGGTGTGACAGTATGTATGTGTGCATGCACTTATGTAGATGTATGTAGATGGACGTGTATGTGTATGTGTATGTGTATGTGTATGTGAATGCGTGCATATGCATACGTGTATATATATATATATATATATATGCACACATGCTTGGATGTATGCATGCCTGTATGTTTATAAGTATATACGCATAGTTCCCTACCTAGGCTCTGCCTAGAAGGGTTCTTACTCTTAAAGGGGCCGGGCAATGGAAAGCGCCCCGGGCGGTTCCCCCGGTCCCCTGGGAGCGGTTCCCCCAGTCCCCTGGGAGCTTTAGCTTTAGCTTTAGCTTAGCTTTAGCTTAGCTTTAGCTTAGCTTTAGCTTAGCTTTAGCTTAGTTTTAGCTTAGTTTTAGCTTAGCTTTAGTTTAGCTTTAGTTTAGCTTTAGCTTAGCTTTAGCTTAGCTGTAGCTTAGCTTTAGCTTAGCTTTGTCTTAGCTTTAGCTTAGCTTTAGATTAGCTTTAGCTTAGCTTTTGCTTAGCTGTAGCTTAGCTTTAACTTAGCTTTAGCTTAGCTTGAAGTTAGCTTGAGCTTAGCTTGAGCTTAGCTTGAGCTTAGCTTTAGCTTAGCTGTAGCTTAGATTTAGCTTAGCTTTGGCTTAGCTTTGACTTACTTTAGCTTAGCTTTAGCTTATATTTAGCTTAGCTTTGGCTTAACTGTAGCTTAGCTTTAGCTTAGCTTTAGCTTAACTTTAGCTTAGCGTCAGCTTAGCGTTAGTGTACTTTAGCTTTAGCTTAGCTTTAGCTTAACTTCAGCTTAGCTTTAGCATAGATTTAGCTTTGCTTTAGCTTAGATGTAGCTCAGCTTTACTGTTACTACTAATGCTGCTTTCCTAGGGGCTCCAACTCCTAGGTAGGGTCGCACTGGGATAATTGTTTATACGTGTGTATGAATGTACTTATACATGTGTGGATGTATGTATGTATGTGCGTATGTATGTATGTATGGATGCGTGAACGCAAGCATGCATGACTGTAAACATGTATATACGGAAACCTGTGTGTGCATGCATGTATGTACGTACGGATGTATGCATGCGTGCACGTATGCATGCGTGCATGCATATATGGGTGTATGTATGTATGCAGGTATCCATGTATGTATGTATGTATGTATGTATGCATATATGCATGTATGTATGTATGTATGTATGAATGGGCACATGGATGCATACACGTATTCATGCATGCATGAGTGCATGTATGTATGGGTGGACGTATATGCAGGTATGGTGTATATATATGTATACATAGATAAAGATCCACGTATGTATGCATGCATTGCTATATACATGACTGTATATATACACATATATAGATATAGACATACATGTAGACATGCATGTGCGTACGTACGTATGTATGTACGTGTGTACATGTGGATGCATGAATGTGTGTAGGTATGCATGTAGGTTTGAATGCATGCAGGTATGTATGTATGTATGTATGGACGTAAGTGCATGTGTATGTACATATGTATACATGCATGCATGCATGCATGTATGTGCTCATATATCTACATATCTATCTATACATATTTATATATACACATCGACTTGTGTATACCGATCAATCTATGCATATACGCATACAAATAGGAAGCAAGGCGGCTTCCGGTGGCCGACGAACACAACGGCCAATCTATCGTGGCTGGGTAAAACGGAACAAGACGTCGGCGCACCCGCGAAAACCGCGGATCGAAGGAGTCTCCGTTCTCTGCCTGCTCAGGCGAGATCTGGCATACAACTTTGTTTGCAACGTCCTGATTCCCGGGGCCCGGAGGACGGACTGAACAACATTAGCCATATGTCTCGGAGGTGCCAAGACGGCTCCCTGCAGTTAGTGGACTATCTTTGGTACTGATATTTCAATGAGTATGTCATATTCGGCGGATTCTGGGTCCAACGTCTTGTCTCAACCTCATTGCATCCGGCTCCAATGGCACACTTTCAGAGCGCGCCATGGCGTGGGTGGATTCCGGCTGTGGACCGACGGCCGACGACCGAGACGACTATGACGACCGACGACGACGACCGACCGACCGAACGACCGACGAACGGACCGAACGACCAACCGACCGAAACGACGACGACCGACGGACCAGACGACCGACGTACCGAGACGACGACGTACCCAGACGACGACGACCGACGACGACGACCGACGGACTGACTGACCGACAGACGAGCGCGCGGACTGACCCAGCTTGGGAGCGAGGCGTGGATACAATGCTATGACCCCCGCCCCTGGCCCGTCAGCCTGCCCCCTTGCCCCCGACTTATTTATATTGTTGAAACCCTACGCCGGGTGAGGGCCCAGCCTTCAATTCTGACAGGGCAAATGTTCCAGCCGCCCATGCCGACAGAAGGGGGTGGTTCCAGCCTTCAATTCTTACAGAGGAAAGTGTTCCAACCCGAATGCTCCAGCCCGCTCATTTCTGTGTTTCGTAGCCTCGGATCTCCAGGGATGTCCGGCGAGGCTGCGCGGCGCGGGGGGGTTGGGCGGGGAGGGCGCGCGGCCACTCCGTCGGCAGCGACGACAGCGGCGCAGGGTTGCTTTCGGACAGCCTGGTCGCGGGCTTCCCAGGGGAGCGGGAGCGGCGGCTCCGGGGCCGCTCCATGCCCCCCCTGCAACGTGCCTCGCCCCCTCCCTCCTCCCCCTCCCTTGAGATCCGACGCTCCGAAAAAATTGGAGCGGGCGGTTTTCGTCGGCCGTTTCCGGCCTCCAGAGGCCCTCGCCAGGCCTCGGGGGCGTCAAGAAAGGACTCAGGAAGAAAATCCGGTCCCAGGGAAGTGGTGCGAACCTCCGGGGCCACGCATCGAAAACTGTGGAGCAGCCAGATGTCTGGGTCCTCCCTCCTCCCTCCCTCCGTCATGCTCCCTCCCTCCTCCCTCCCTCTCTCGTTCTCCTCCCTCCCCTGTTGCAATCCACTGCGGTCACATTTCTGCGACAGTGTACGTGCCACGTTGCCCCTGCTTCCCGAGATCTGCACCCAGAAGTGCGCACCGCCCAGATGCGGCCCAATTTGCTGCCTCGAAGGCACATGGGCTATGGACTGCAGCACGCGCGGACATGTCACAGGGAAAGCACACCTCGGAGCTCCGATGCAATCGCATCTCACTCACATGCGTCTGCACACACGGATCCCCCACACACAGCAATACATAGGGATACACTATCTGCTAATAAGTATCCAGACGATCTTGCAACTTCCTGTCAGCAAGGCGCAACAAATCACCCACCTCTCGAAACTGCCCTGTTACGACGCGGCCTCAAGAACCGCACCCACTGCTATGGGCACTTTATTCAAACGGTCGTGAACTATCACCCACGGACCGTGCACTTCAGACGCCGGAGATGGAAGACATCCCACACGCACGACCCCAAGTCTCCGAGGAACTGCACAGAATGTCGTACCACCTGGGGGGGGGGGGGGGGCAAGTCTATTTCGTTCCACCTGCTTGCGCGCGCCCAATCACGTGCCCTCACACGAGCTCACGCCCAGCAGCCCTACGCGGGTACTGTTGCAAAGGGCTTGAGGGCCAGATTGTCATCGAGCGTGTTCAGATCGTGTGTCACGTCCAACCGCTGCAGCACCCTTGACTCGGGACGAACATCGAGTCGACATGTCGCCAATCGACTCTGCGCCTCTGCAAGGCAGCTCTGGCACACCACCCTTGATGCCACGGTCGCGTCACCCACCTAGCGTAATGTTGTTCCCATCCTACTTGAAGACCGCATCCCAGAAATAATTTCGAGCACCCGGAAAAGTGTCAAAAGCGTGTCGAAAAACAATGTCGGGCGAGTCTCCCAGGGCCCGACACGTGAAAGCCCTTGAGTTTCGGTACTTTTTTGGGCGCTCGAAATTCTTTCTGGTGATCAAGGCTAAAGTAGGTTGGAGCATCATAAACCTAGCGGCGGCAA
>CAUYUJ010020966.1:104864-147139 GCA_963575745.1 Prorocentrum cordatum | reverse complement strand
GCTGATTGCATCACATCATCCAAATCCACTACCGGTGTTTTTGCTGCGCTTGTTGGACCCAATACGTTCTTTCCAGTCAACGCTGTATGTAAGAAACAAACGGTTGTTTCACATTCATCAACTGAATCGGAGATTGGTGCTCTCGATTCCGCACTACGACTGGAAGGGTTACCACTACTATCATTCTGGGAAGCCGTGGTGGGAGTTGCCAAAACATGCAAAGAGAAGAATACATGCCTGAGCTGCCATCGACACGTTGACCCGGCGATGTGTCCTACATTGGCAGCCAAAAAGAAGCGTAAACCATCGCCTCGCAAGGCACCCCCTACTCGGGGATCTTCTCCTAGCCGTAGGCAACTACCGCTAAATACGGATGTACCTACGACTCCAAAGAGACGTACAATATCCCATGAAGGTACCGTACTACACGTGGATCCAGAGCCAGCTCCAGAGATCAGTGCACCGAAAGTACGACTTATCGTCTTGGAGGATAACCAGGCCGTTATCAAAATTGTCCAAAAGGGACGTACACCAGCACTTCGTCATCTTCATCGTACTCATCGTATCAATCTGGATTGGATATGCGAAACATGCCAAATTGAACACATCGAGCTTAAATATGTAGGAACAAAGAAGCAGATCGCAGATATGATGACCAAACATTTCGAGACCAAGAAAGCAGACCTTTGGAAGGACCTCTTGGAACACTCGCTTATTTTTCCTGTTACTCCGATACAATGTCCGCCGATACGAGGGCCTCGAAGGCCCGACGGTTTACCTCATGAAGCGGAACCTCCTAAATTGAATGGATGCCCAGAAATATGCAAGATATTGCTGACGGAAAAAGAAAGATGGGGCGAGGTAGGATCAGAATGCGGATTTCAGTGTGTTGGACAAGCTAACCATGAGGGGCTATGTGCATGCATGTACCACTATGGCGTACCAGCCGCAGAGATTGCGTCGCGCACACCTCGTTCACGCGCACGTTCACCGCACGGTAGACATCCTCGCCATCTTCCCTCACCTCAACGAGATGCAGAGAGAGTTAGGACATTGATTATTCGTTCACACCGCAGCAATTTTACGACTCGAGCTACAAAGCTTACAAGCATCCTGTTTGCCGCTTGCGAGGCGAACATAAGTGAGATCGGTTCTAATTCCGACCCCTCCATCCACGAGATGGATCAGGCACAGCCGCTCAACCTCGTCGGCTGGCCCATCGGCTACGACAAGGAGTACGACCCGAACGCCAGGGACGATGACCGCGTGGGCTTTGCGTACCACGCTCAAACTGGTCGTCCTCGTGATCACGAAGATGGTTACATATACATACATCAACGGCGTGCCGATCGGAGCGGAGAATTTGATCTTCGCGTACCCGACGAGTCTTCTATCCGTGAACTTGCCCGCTTCGCGTCCGTCGAGGCTAAGAAATGGGCCAGCACTGAGAGTGGATCCGTCGGCGGCAACGCCAACTACGAGTACAACACGTTCACAGCTACACCGTGGCTATCTTTCATGCGTGCTATGTGTATGATTTCCAGCCTTTTCAATCGTAATCCTTCAGTACAAGATAGTGTTCGTGGACTACATGATCATTTGAATGCGACGATCCCAGGATCAGACCGCAAATGTCCACCATCAAACTTTACTACAATGATACTGAAGACGGAGTGGATGATGATTCACAACGATTGGACCAAAATTGGCAGTGCAGTTCTGGGACAATACACCGAGGACAGCGTTACGGATACGCAAAACTATTACAACAATGGTCTGAGTGCACCATCCGATGTATACCAAAACGGATTGGTAACGCCATGCTATGCTCCTAAAATTGATCGCGCAATGGCCAAGCTACCTACTCGTCCACCTGGCATCGCCAGGACATCGGATACATCTGGGCACATCGGTCATATCGTCGAGGATAACTTGGTCACCAACACGAGAGCTTTTTCCGACCTTACCCAAACAAAGAAGTTCCGCCGCAAGCTTACTACATGGTTGATTGCGCGCGGAGGCTTTGGAAGTATCGGATCAAACTCCAAGACGGTGGCAACACCATCCGACCATAAGAATGGTTGGGTGGCGATATTGGATGATCCACAAGAGACAGAGCGTACCTATCGTTGGACACCATACAACGAGGGCAACGACTTCTTCGGCGACGCTGCTGACCACAGGGGTTCGAATGATCCTGGCATGACTCCTGGCAATGATGTGGACCCATTCGAGTTGGACCACGCAAAATACAGTGCTTTCTGTGGTGGTCGCTTGGTTTCTACCGTATTGTCAGACAATGGGTGGCACTCCCTCGTACAAGAGGACTTGGGACTACTATTACATCATGCATTTGGGCCATCGGGTCATGCGTACAAATGGACCAACTTATACACGGACTCAACATGGCTCATGCATCCGAAGAAAGGGGCTAAGGGTGCAAAACACAAGAAGTACCCCACTTTCGGCATCGACGAGCTCAACGCTGCCCAGAAGAGAATCGACCTCGCCAAAGCATCAAATACTGCTCTTGTTCCGCTATTCATGCCGTGCCTTAACCGCGCGGACTACATGGGTGGCGCTACTCTTGAGCACCTGTCGACCATGATCCGCGACGACATCATGATGTGGGCATTCTCTTTTGGCAATTACAGGGAATGGTTCAGACAGAATGATACGCCGATCGGTCAAGATTGCGTTCTTTTGCCTGAAGCTGGTTATGAGGGCGTACGATACGGAATGGAGGAACTACGCAAGCAACGTTTCGAGAAAGAGGAAAGCAGTATCAACGCTCTTCTCAACAATCAGTTTGAGAACACTCTCGAGCAGCGCAATATGATCAGGAAGATCCGCGAAGCCAGAGGCCTCATGTTTCAAAGCGACAACGCTTCCATCAAGAAGTGGCGCGAGTTGAACGAGACCATCTGGGAATACTGGGCCAATGATTTCCCATCATCCATAAAAACAAAGACACTATCACAGGGGACTCAATGCCATGGTAGTATGGAGCGCGAACGACATCGCATGTGCCAATCCTTGACATAATACCATCGACATGCGCCGACATCACAGTCGTGCTCCTACCAGCGTACACGAGCTCCAAAAGATGGAATGTGAGGGCGGCGTCCCGACGCTCATGCCCGTGCACGTGCTCGTGGACGTATCACGTTTTGTCGATGTGATGCAGTATTTCCGCTGCCCCACGGTCATGGGACCTGGAAAAGCAGCGCAATGGGGCGTGCACCCGAACTTTGATCACCACACGAGCGACTTGATCACTATCATGCAGAACCGTGGTATCACTGTTCCTCCATCCGGCCATTGGGTGGATACGTACGACAGGGTTACCCCGCAGGCTTGGCACGCCAAACAGAACAACCATAACATGGCAATGTTTACAACGCAATTCTGCGACGGAATATGCTATCGCAATTTTTGCGCCTTGATACAGTCTCTTCCTTCTCAGCCATATCCATTCAGGCCGCCCCTGCTGACTGCTGTCACGGACAACCAGGCCTACACACAGGCCAAAGAAATCATGGCAGCCCTCGACTTCAGAGAAAAGTTGACAAACGAATGGAAAAGAGACCTCAGCCTCACAACATTGATGACACAGACGGCAAACGAGATGGCTCATTGCGCGTGGATGGCGTCATGTGCCGAGGGCACATTGCCGGCATCACTGCCTGCCGAGACGGGCGACACGACTGAGCCGACTCCTGGAAGGTCTACACGTACGCCAGCAACGGACCCGAGCGATCCTGACCAAACCCTTCCTGATAATGATCCATGGGTTATGGCATACAATGACTTATTCCAGTACCTTATGCTGTTGATCAAAGAATACCCTGGGCTTGGGCATCTTGGCATTCTCTTGAGAAAGATGAACTTCTAGAACCCAAGATCGTCAAAACAGTTGAAGATGCACATGCAGTTACTTGGGTTGTATTCGAGCAATTCTTACGTCAGATCAAAGAGTTGGATGGAGACGATAATGCGACCAAATCAAGACTCATTGCAGAAGAAAACAGATTGTCTTCTCACCGCATCGGCCCAGCTGCCGAGAACGAGAAGAACATCGAGGCATGCAAAACATTCTTCAAACAGAATGCACTGGATTGAGTTGCTTTGGGTCATGACCCTAATGTCCCTACAGCCGTATGGAGGGCAGCTGATGACACAGCACAGCCAGCCCCACCAGGCCCATTGCCTGATCCACTGCAACCTGGACCGCAATCGATCAAAGCGTCGCAACCATCGACTCAGAGCCTAAAGCAGAACAACAACCAGCAGATCAGCTCCCAAAAGCTGAGGCGGTACCGATCCCTGATGACGGCACCGACCTTGAGGCAATGGAGCTGGAGGCAACTCCTGCTGAGGAGGGGCCTTCTCCACATGAGATGAATATATTGTCATGGCAGGACAGTTGTGAGCGTTCCATGCACGAGGATACCAGCAAGCTCGGGATCTTCGACAACTCATGCACTATTCGCGAATGGAAGTTACAGTATGGCGTCAAAGATGAACATCCATACATGTGCCCAATGTTGCGGGGCACGAAAGCGACCAATGGATTTGCCTGCATCGAAGACCAAGAGTGGTACGAGCAGCTACTGCATGATGATAGTGTAATTGTTCATGCGCCTGACATTGCACAATCTGGTTGTTTCCCAGAATGGAAATGGATACCATTACCACATTACGACGATGTACGTTATGGTCCTGAGCTAATTGATGAAGAATGGCTGGGAACAAACAAATACATGAGCAAAGACATCACGACTATGTTACGCCATGAGATTCACTACAAAAAGTTTTGGATCAACCAATTTCATGACAGACGTATTAATATCTGGGACAAAACAACAACGAATGATTGGAAGATTCCAAACAATTGGAAATCATTTAAAGAAATGGTTCAATGGAAATTCCGAGATCGCAAAGAAAGACACAATGGACCATCCATGGAAGCGGCAGTGGCACATTTCAAGAAAGACGGTGAAAATGATGGATACACCGATTGGAACGACTACTATCCGATATTCATTATTCGAGCGTTCCAGAAGCATATTGACCCGCAGAAAAACAGAATCGAGATATACGCCAAGCCGATTCCTGACGGAGGTGACCCCAGCACTTTTGACTGGAACAGCGTTAATGCTATTCGGTGCGTCGGTGGTCACAGTTGTGTCAACCCATCTTCAAAGCCATGGAACATGGGATGGGAGAGCTTACAGTGGACAGATATCAAATATCTCCATCATGGAACAGCATCCCGCGCCTGGAAGAATATACTGAAGACAGGGATCATTCCTGGATATGTTGAACCACACTCTCAGAGAGACAGAACTTATAAACCATCGCAGCGATCTGAGGCATTCTTCAGTTCTAGCACATATTTGAACAACGTTCAAAAGAACCCACATACTTCAGTGGAATCGTACAAGTTCAACAGCTACAAGAACGAAGTCGAGCTGGTGATCCACATGGAGATCGCCACAAAAGCAGGTTGCAGATTTTGGTTGGGTGCTCAGGGCGCTATCATGACTGAGGACGTGGTACCCGCTGCGGCAATTATTGCAATTCGCCGCCTCAAACCACACCACATGCATGGCCAGCAGCTGTGGCCAGACGGCGACCCATGGAACTACCCGCCATTGGCAGCCAGAGAGCCATTGAGCAAGTACGAGATTTGCGCCTGCCTTCCTGGAGAACTTATTGACGACCCACCTGGATTGGCACCTATCGACCCCGACCAAGACATGGAGCCTCCAAGGATGACGCCAGCATCAGCACCCTCGGCCAGGCCGGGGGAAACCCCTGCTGGCCGTACGTCCGCAGAGGACGCCTTGGACGAGCAAATAGTACGTGCTATGATCCAGGAGACCAATCACAAAGCAGATGATAAAGAATGGTTGATTGCATTATCACATTGTCGTGAAGCTCTTCGACCAATCACAGCAAAGATCATGCAAAAAGATTGGGATCGTCGTCCTGCATTTAACGATGTTCGAATGGGCGGCTTCATTGTCATTAAGAATTGGGGTTCTACCAAATGCTTCCACTACGACAACCATTGGCCCAAAGGCAATCACAATACCAAGATTGCCTTGTCCAAGGGACACATCTATGGTCCAATCATCCATTTCGGCATCTTCGACAAGTTCTTTGCGGTACAAGTACCTATTCTCAACTACGGTTTACGATGGGTAAATATCTGGTATAATGACAAAAGCATGCCCCTCAAGGGCGTTGTATTTGCATTGCCGATTCGTATCGAAGAACACGCCATCGATCCAACATGGATGGAGACTGCCCTGACAGGCCCGACATCTTGCAGCGAGGACATACTGCAGCACAAGGTTAGCGGCAGCTTACCATACCTTGGAATGCCTCTCTCCATCAACTTTACCTCCTCCTACATCACCCTACATCATCCTCTCCCTTATCCCTTCCCTGCCACATCTTTCCTTTCCTCCTTCGCACTCTCCTCCCCATCCTCCCTCCTCATATCCGAACGCTCCTGCTTTGTTTCTCAGGTCTTTGAAGCCCCCTATCACCCCTCCCCCCACCCACGCAAATGAATCCCACTTCCTTCTAGTCCTCCTCCTACCCTTACCTCCTCCCCTTCACATCCCCTCCCTCTCCAGAATCATAGGACAGTACATCGCGTACACCACCAAGAAGGCCCGCTCCACGGACACCTGACCCAGACGAGCTGGTGGCCACACCTGCCGAGGACAACGCTCAGACGGGCGACATTCCTCGACAGGGTACAGCATCATCGCATGATCCACTGATCACCGTAATCGTGGACATATCAAATATCGTTCTTACTGCAGATGAGAAAGCTGCGAACGACAACATGAGGGCAGACCTCTCGGCAGACATCCAAGCAGAAGAGCAGATCGAGGCAATCATCCTCGATAACATCATTGATCCGCCATCGAATTTCCTTGATCATCCAGACTACGACCCCGACGAGGATTCAAGATGGATTAGACAGTCTGATGATTGCCGCGTGTATTGTTGGACATCGGCGTTATTGGTGGATTCGCCTATGATCAAGATGAGGCAGATCATTGAGATACACAGTGGCGCAGACAGAATCGTAATGGACAAAATCCAGTCACATTTACAATTTGAAATTCGATTTGGATCGAAAGCATGGAACGCGGAGTCATATCATTTGAACTACAATCATACCCACAAGTGGGCACATGACTTACCCAATTGTGGTGCAGATCACTTCTTCAAAAAGTTGGTACACTACCTCGGCCCGGAGACTATCGAGGAGTCGACCACTGGCATCTTTCAATGGATTTCCAAAGTATACCAGAACATCTTGAAAGATAGTATTGTGGAGCTACCAGATTTCGCCAAGGAAGTCATCCATGACAACCATCCTGCACTTCAGGCATTGCGTGACCTATACAAAAATTGTACTGCGACATACGGTGATCCAGAGTTTCCTGTGTGGGAAGAGCTGGTGGAAACACCTGCTGCGCCTCGAGAGGAGGGCGCTGGGCAGGATCTTCCCCAGGACCCAGGCAGTGTTGCGTCTGCAGCTCCCGATCAGGAGACTATGGTACGCATCATAGCTGAACAGACGGGACTCAAGCGCGAGGAGGGCGACAACGAGGCTACCTTGCAGAAGCAGGCTCGCCGTCTTCGTGAGGAGAACGTATTCCATGGCGGTACTGAGGATACCGACAACGTCAAGATAGAGTACAAAGGACTGCCAGGGGAAAGGTTGTCTCGGATCGAGATCGAGGGTTTAAGCAGATCGATCGCTTCCAGACCAAACACCGAGATCAATCGTGAGGCGATCAATCAGATCGGTCAGAGCCTCGCTCGCGGTGTCAGGACACCCGCTGGGGATCCCGCGATCACCTGACTTCGGCAGGGGCCCCCGAGACGATCTTGCATCCCATGCCGCTCTGTAATAATTGCGGTCGAGATCTGTCCCTCGGTATCGTCACAGGTGACGGCACACTCTGTGATATATGTTGGCAATGCACTGTGGCCGTAGGCGCCACAGGTAAGAGCACCGCCACACAGAGTGACCTCGCGTACCTCCAGAAGTTGACGAACTGGATCAAGACGACGTTGTCCGAGGACCAGGTCGCGAGATACATGAAGGATGGCGCACATGTCATTATGGCGGGTGCGCGATCCCCCATAGGCACAGAGAAAGATCAGTTGCGGAGATTGGCCAATACGTCCAAGAAAAGGTATCAGAAGTGGGTCGAAGCCGGTAGCCCGCCTGCACACGAATGCAGATTAATGGGCGAATCCGAGGACGACCGACCTCTGTACTACCCATACGCCAATCTCATTCAACGCTTTCTCATCGACCTCAGATTCCATCATCAGATGACAGGAGCCCGCGTGAATGTCGGCAAGAAGCCCTGGAGAGTCGAGGACATGCGCGACGCGTGGGACATCCTTGACGTCAGTATTAGGACAGGACAGGCTGGTCGGAGAAAGTGGTGGCTGAACGAGGGACGCATTGACAGGCAGACGCGGCAGGCGCGCGGACTGATTACGGTTTCTCTTCCTCGAGGGGACGGAACCCGTGAACAGTTCACCCAGCGCAAGCTTGCCGCGATTGCCAACGAGCTGATAGGCTCCCTCGATCCGTCACACACTGACCAGAGGGGGGGTAGTACAGGGATGAGAACCGATCCAGATACACACTCCCAACAGTCCGATGACGCCATGGAGCCGCGGCCGCCGCCGCGGCCGCCGCCGCGCCCTGCTCCTGGCGACGCCGCTGCATCCAGCGCCTCAGGCGCAGAGGACTACATGCCCGCGATGCCGCGCGCCAAGAGAGCACGTACATCTGATTACGCTGCTTACTGGCGCCACAATCTCGAGGACAGCGATTGGGGTCTTCGATACTGGAGTTACTACATCAAATGTTGGATCTACATTGCGATCAACAACGACGAGTATGTGTACATCCAGGATATCACGTACAACGATTGGTTCCGCAACTGGATCCCGAGGACCACTTGGGAAACGTTTACGACAAGCTATGTGACGTACAACGGCCAGAGGGTGTGGGACCGCAGGTTCTACAAGGACGGCGACGCGTAGTGAGTCGGCCGCAAGGCCCACTGCTCAAGAGCAGAACTTCCGTTCATCAAAGTTCGCCTTGAGCGGTGGCTAATACATTCTTTTAGGCCACTTCAATCTTTCACACAAGTGGCCATACACACATATAGATATCTTTTGCGATCACCGAGGCAGCCTCCTAAGGAGCAACGCCAACGGGAGTCGCCAAACAGATTTTATACATCATTTTCGTGTTCATCAACACGACATTTTCTCCTGGCCAGGTACTTGCTTTAACACAGATTTGCATTTCTTTCAGGATCGTGTTCGTCAACGCGATCTTGGCATACATTTGCTTTTAGGCAGACTTGTGTTTGATTTCAAGATTGTGTTCGTCAACACGATCTTAGCATGCATATTTTAACAATTTAACAATATTGCGTCGAGAATAATCTGATAGCTGGTGGCAACACCTGCCTCGCAAATCTTGCGAGGCGGTTTACGTTGCCTTGGTGCTCAGATCTTCTTTCTCCGCCTACCTTTGTCTCATTCTTCTCCTCCCTCGAGTGCCGAAGCGTTTTGGGGGGCGCACCGAGGGGGCGGCAAAGACCGCCTGGAGAAGAAAAAGAGACCCAAGGTATCTCTTCTTACCTCACTTTGCAGCTGTGGCTTCGCTGACTTTTAGCCCAGCTGCCTTTTCAGACTTAAGGTAAAGGAGTTCTGAGGTTACGGATTCCATCCTCCTGATCCCGAGTCCTGCCTTCACGGGCGGGATTCGGGACGGGGGGTGTGTATGGAACCCGTGTAATACCCTCATATGTACTCCTTATCCTTACCTCTCCCGCACCTGGCCGTTTGGGCTCAGGTACTGAGTTGGAGCGATCGTACCTTGATCGCTTGGGAGGGAGAGATATCCATCTATCCCTCCATCTCTCTACCAACGGATCAGGGGTTCTGTACTCTTGTACTTCAACCCCATACACAGGATCCGCTTGTCCTGTGCGACGTTCGGTGCGGGACCGGAAGAAGCGTCGGTGTACAGAGTTCGGCTCCTCAAGTGCCCTCCGATCCCCCTGGTGGGGGGCCCAGGCCGTGGGCGCCCTGGGGCGCTGCGAGCGCTGCGGCGGGCAGCCTGCGCGCAAAGATATCCGGCACGGACCGGGCAAGACGGAGTGCCCGGCGGAGGACTTGCGGACCAGGGAGGAGGAGGAGGAGGAGGAGGAGGAGGAGGAGGAGGAGGAGGAGGAGAAGGAGCATGAGGAGGACCGCATGGCGGCGATAAGTAATTACGTCGATGCTCGAAGAACCAAAGACGACATTAACATAATCTTTCGGAGGTCCGCGCGGACTTCGTGGATGCAAGACGTCCGCGCGGACCGGCGACCGTCTTCTGTTCCTCTAGATGCGTACACGCACGTCGGCGTCGCCATCGACGAGTCATCACGCACGACGGCGCTCCTGTAGCGCCGCAGGTGCGGGGCCAGATGGCCATCCCCACGACCATGGAGCTCCTCGGGATGCCCGAGACGATGGCCTTCCGCGCGCTGGACGCCAGCGTCCGGCGGCAGGCGTGTTGGGCGACACCTTTCCCCATCGTCCGCCACGACTGGGAGTCGCGGCTTCAGGCCGTCCAGGACCGGTGGTCCAGCCGCCTCCTGGACATCGACGCCCCCATGCTGGGAGTCTTCCTCCTCTGGGAGCTCGGCTTCCCGCAGCGGCTCTCCACACAGACCTTCAGAGCAGCGGCTGCATGAGAGGCCAGGTTCGAGTCCACCACGAGGGGGCCCCAGCCCAGCTGGATTGCGCGCATCGCGGCACAGCCAGCCTCCTCGTGGATGGGTGTTGCACGCCCACTTGGATGGGGTACGCCATTGTCGGAATGCGCAGCATGGTCCTCCCAGAGGTCCCAGGGGCCCGCGCACGCGCTTGCCCGTGCGGACAGGAAGCGGCGCATTCGTATATAATTTCCTGGCCGGGGCCGGTGGCCCACAGCTGTCAGAGGTCGAGCTGGGATGGCGCGCCCGCGAGGCGGCCGCCTACCTGAAGGCACGGCGATCAAGGCGGCGACCGCCACAACGGCCCAGCGGTTAGCCATCCGGGCGTGGGCGCAGCGACGCCACCAAGGGCCGCCTCACCCCGCGCACGGTCGCATCTCGAGCTACATGTGCACGGTGCGGGGAGGTCATTCCCCATATCAACTCCACCCCCTGGCATGGTGCCGCCAGGCTCGCGCGCGGCACGGCGTGGGCGGAGTTCCCGCCGGCGGACATTCTCACCGGATTGCGCGCGGGCCTCCAGACCGAGGCGGGGGTGGCGGTCGCCGCGAACCCTGCGCGGGAGGCCCACGCCGCGGTGGCAGGCGGTCCGGGCACGGCGGGCGCCGCTGACGCTGGCACCGCCCGGCTGCAGCGCCGCCGCCACCTGCGCCCCGCCATCGCCGGCGGGAGGCCAGGAAACGCTGGGCGCCGCCGGGGCGCCCCTGACAGGTGCGGCCCGCGCCCCGCCGCCGCCGCCGCCGCTCCCGCCGCCCGCTGACGCCCCAGGTTGGGGAACGATTCTCCGTGAGCGCCGAGCTTTCTAGGCATATTCGCACCTTGGTGGGCGACCCCTCGGCCTGGGCTGAGTCGCTGGCGGCGTCACGGGGCCCATATCAAATATGTGGTAGTTTTTTTCGTCGAGCGGTCGCCAGCCTGCCAGCGAATAGCCACAGGCATGAAACTGTGGCGACGCGTCGGAGGTAAAGGAGGAACACTGGGGGAAAGCGCAAAGACTTGGCCGAAGACAACAGCATATTGTGGTCGGTGCGGCAGTTCGGTGTAACTGTTGCTTTGCGAGAAGCGCACCGAACAAACAAATAAGGTTCCGACCCACACACGCAGACACCAACCGTTGCAAGTGCGGTGGACGATCGTCCTGTGCTCCCTCGCTAGTCCATCCCTCCGCATCTGCGGCGGTAGTAGCGGTAGTAGCAGTGGTAGGAACACCAACAGCAACAGCAGATTGAGCGGTAGCCGCAGAGGGCCAGTACCAGGATCAGCTGCTTGGCAGTAGCGGCTGCAGCAGCAGTGGCAGGAACCGTGAAAACAGCATTGCGTCGGAATCCTCGTCGTGATTCTGTTGGCGTGCTTTCACGCCACAAATGTTTGAGGCTGGCGGGCGGTTGATGGGCCGCTTACCCTTGGCTGACGTGCGAGGGCCGCATTTGAGGAATATTCACCCGACTTGCATAAGGTGTTGCATAAGACTCGTTGGTCCATCTTGGGCGTCCTGCAGTGGAGCGCCACCAGGGAAAACACATTCTGGACATCCGAACACAGACGCTTTCGGTCCATCCGTGCTGCTGCTGTAGTGCACCGTGCTGCCATAGCGGACTGTTGCCGCTCGAGTTCCCGGACATATACGTGCACGCATTCTCATACCCAGGCGCGCTGCCGCGCACGATCAGGTTCCGAGGGGGACCGGGGACTTGCGGGCGCGAGGGCGGTGGGGGGGGGACGTATATTTTGCCAGATGGTTCACATGAGCCAAGACTACACAGAACCCTTGATGTTAAATCTAAAGCGCTTACGCGTGTCAGCATCGATGCGTTTGAGGGCGAACCATCTGTTGCCTGCAATAATTGGCACGAGGGAACAAGACAAATGGCACGACGCAGCATCGGCTGCTGTACGGCGTGGTGGCGGCAATGCCAACGCATGCGTATGTGCGAGAACTTTCGCACGGTTGGCTCACGCCCCTATTCGAAGTTGCGGCCAGGGCCTCTGGTACAGCTGCGCTGCAGGAGTCTCTCTCGTTGCGCGATGCTCCCTGTCCTCGTTGTGCCGCCCCTGTGCTGCCAGTCTCGCCCCGACCTTTTCCCGCTTTTGCTGTGCTCCTTCCTCGTTCTCTCGGCCGCTCTCGCTCTGTCCGCTGCCTTCCACGCTCGTTTTCCATCCTAAATTGGCGTCTGCGCTCGTGGCGGCGTTTTGTCTGACGTTCCCAGCTTGCCCGGCGGTCATCAGGTCTCGCGTTGTGCAGCCAGCCGTGCAGCTTCATTGGTAGAAGGTAGAACAGATAAAAAGCTGTGCCGCTCTCGGCCCAGGAGCTACTCGTGGTAGCCTGCGATGGCCTTTTCGAGAAGCTCTCGAACCAGGCTGCGCACTCCCCCCAGCTGCGACGGCCCCCTCTCTCCCTGCAGCTCCCTCGTGTATCTCCCCCTCCCCCATCGCTGGTCCGTCCCCTCCCCCTCCCCCTCCCCCCCCCCCCCCCCCCCCCCCTCCCACATCCCCGTCCCCTCTTCCCTCTGCTCTCCTGTTGACCTCCCTCGCCCAGCCGAGGAGCGTCATTGCTCCTTGAGCCATCCCTGGTAAGACCAGGTAGGACTATGTAAGCTCGCGTGCCTGGCCAGTTCGCTTGTCCGACCCAGCTGGCCCAGCTCCACTGGACCACATTATTTGTGCATCGCATCTCGAAGAGCCAGCCACGGTTTGCCAGTCAGGGCCAATGTATCGACCTCCTCGATGGTCTCGGCCCCTTTTCGCGCGGGGCGGGTGAAGGGAAGATCGCGTACTTCGCGCGGGTCTGGTGGAGGAAAGAGCGCGTACTCGGCAAGCCAGGAAAGGTGCGCCATTTGATTCCCTTGGTTCTCTCATTTCTGCGCCAGAACTTCCTACAACGGCCATGGTATTGGCACATCCTGTGGTTATGCTTGCGCTCGGCGAAACAGACGCCCCGGCAAAAAAACGTTCAGGCCCATTTCGTCCAAACACTGTTCGACATCGCGCTTCAGGAAAAAGATCCACTCCAGGGCCCACGCCGTGAACCTCTCGACTGGCGTGAGCACCGCCGTGACACACAGGGTGCAGGTTGATGTTCAGGCCAGGCAAGCCAAGCTGGGGTCGTTCCCCCCTTCGCCGTTCTAGTAGGAGCCGGGGGGGAGCAACTCGACGCGGAAGCGGTATCAATATCAAAACAGTTCTCGTCCGCTGATGTCGTCACCATCCGCATCAGCGCGAGTTGTGCGCACGACGAACCCAACACCGCCTTCATCAAGCGATTCGCCCGCTTGACGAGGACGACGACCCCCATAGAAGTCTGGAAGGCCCGAGTACGTTACATGGGACGAGGGGAGATCGATTGCAGACCGCTGAGGCTGCTGGGCACAGGCCACGGTCGATCCACGAGATTGGCCGAACAGCTTTCGCCATCCATTACGCCAGTGGCACCCACGGGTCCATTGCCGAGACGGTCTCCCGTGTGCTGGAGGCTGGGTCCACCAATGCCGATCGTGATGTTTCCGTCTTCAAGCTCGTCGGCGAGCCCGAGGGGAAGTGAGAAGGAGAAGGCCTTCTCAGAAGGCTTGGAAGTCCCCCAGCCTTCCGAGAAGTCTGCTAAGCCTTCCCCGAAGACTCAAACAACCTCTTAGAAGGCGCGAGGGCTTTTGAGAAGCCCCGGCGCCTTTTGATAAGGCCTTCTCCCTCTCACTTCTCCCCTCGCTCGCCGCCGACAAGCCGCTGTCGTCAGTGACAGGCGCAGGCGGTGGGGCGGTCAACTAGCGGCTTGCACACTGGAGTCACGCCCCCGCCGCTCCCCTCCCTCTCTCCTTGCCCCATCGCCCTCGCGCTGGCAAGGCAGAGATCGTTTTGTCTGGATTCCCGGCTCCCTGAGTGCCCTCGACCATTGGGCGTCGCGTACTGGGGGCGGGAGGCCTGGGGGGGGCAGCGAGGGATGCAGACAAGGTGTCTTTTAGGGCCAAAGATGCTGTTGGGGCTGAGAAGGCGTCGCTCCTTTTAGCTTTTCTTAGGGTCTTCGCTTCACCGTACTGACTCCCATGGGCTTAGGTGCTGCTTGGGATGGCTCTGCTTAGAGGGCTCGGGCCTGCCACGCAAGATCAGATCGAGCTTCTGGCACGCGTCTGGGCCGGAATTTCAGCACAGATGCAAGCGTGAAGCGCCCAGTGAATTTCACACTCGAGAGCCTGCTCTGCGGGTCGACCGTGTGCGCCTCCAGGGCACGTCTGCTCCTGCGCCCTCTTCTCGGATTTGCTCGAGCACGGTGCCGTCAGTACGCGTGGATACTCTCCAGCCCTTTCCCTCCTAATATCTGCCGCGTTCACTCAGGAGGGGAAAGAACACACACAGACACAAGGCATCTTCGACTCCCAGGAAAATATGGGAAACTACGCGAAGTGGGGGGGAGGACGAAAACCCAGAAAATATCAGAAATCATTGGAGATCCTGGGATTTGTGTCTATTTATTTGTGGGTCCCTGGGCCCTGGATCAACGCTTCCGCAGAACCTGTGGAAACGACACAGTTTCCAAAGACTCTGTGGAAAAACACAGTCTCCACATAATATATGTTTTTTGTCCACACTGTGTGTGTGTTTGTGTGTGGTGTTTGTGTGTGTGTGTATGTTATTGCGTGTGTGTGCGTGTGTGTGTTTGTGTGTCTTTCCCTCTCAAAGCTGCCGCATTAGCGCCGATACAGATCCGGGCCAGGCGCTCGCTGGGCCCTGCCGTGGGTGTACGTGCCTCCGTTGCACAACGCCGCTGGGGGTCTCTGCGCGCAGATTCTCCAGGCCCAGCAAGGGCCTTGCCTGAAGACTCGTCATTGTACCCAGACCCCCTCGCGTTGTGAAACAATCGCGACGGGAGGCTTTTTGTATTTCTCGGCCTCCTGGGGCCCTCGCCAGACCTCCGGAGCGTCAAACAACGACTCAGGACGAGAAGCCGGTCCCGGGGAAGGGGTCCAGACCTCTGAGGGTCGACGTTGTGAACAAATCACGACGTCGGGGGTCTGGGAAGGGCCTGGCCTGGAGACTTGTCATTGTATGGCCCTCATCTGGCATGTACAATGTTCGCCAGTAGCTGCAGACTGTGCGCTTAGGTTGGTGCCCCAGCAGAGCATCGAGTGAAGACTGGTGGTATGATGCGCAGGATAGCTCGCGTCTCTCCATCTTCCCCCCCCCTACAGAATAGGTGCGCTGGTAAGCATTGAAACACACTGTGGCCCTCATCCGCTCCGCGGATCCTTGGGGTTCAGGCGCTCGCAGACTTCGTGTGGCCGCGGCACAAGGACGGCATGTCCTTCGAGCAGATCGGCAAGGAGCGCCGCTGCGGAACAGGGAGGCTTTGTGACCAGGGCTGGCTGGGGACCCACGGACGCAGTCATGAACGCGTCGCCGTCTGGCGGAGATATGGGGTTTCTGCGTGTCATCCGCATGATGTACCCGCACGGGCGGAGCATCGCTGGAGCCATTATCTATTCGTGATGTTTCGCGTATCCCCATCAGCCCATCGAGGAGCGTTGCCCAGGAGAGCTTCCCTTCTCGAGGGAACGTGGCATCCTTTAGAGAGCTCGGGGAGCCTTTGCGCGACAGAGGCCTCTTGGATGCCTCACGGAGTCTCGTAGGATGTCCCTTGAAGGCCTCTTGGAGGCCTCTTGACGGCTCCTGGTGGCCTCTTCGGGCGTCTCGAGTGCCTCTTGGGAGCTCTTGGGGCCTCTTGGAGCCTCTTGGAGGCCTCTTGGGGACTGTTTTGGGGCCCCTGAGGCTTTTGGGGACCCTCTTGGGACTCTCTCGGGAGATGTTCTGGCTGTCTGGGAGCATCTTTGATGCCCTCGATCAAGCAAGGATTGTCCCATGAATTTTATACGCTTCGCCTACTGTCCCTCCAACACCCCCCCTTTTGACATGGGAGGCAGGCACACCCGCACTTGGCTGTTTCGTATGGAAGGCGGACGTGGAGTTCGGGGCTACAGACTCTGGGGGTCTTCTCCCAGTGTGGGCCGATCGGTCAGTCGCCTGGGCGGGCCGCCACTGGAATGCCACCTGGATGTGCCGCCCATGGCTCGTGTACGCGTGGGACGTCAGTGCCGGCGCTGTTGATGGACTCCTCGACCAGTGCTCGCACCTCGTCTGCCCCCCCGACCCCTCCCACAAGCCACGGAGTGCGCCACTCGCTCCCGACGAGTACCCACTCACTCACGAGTTCTCGCCCAACCGGGCCTTCGTCGCCCACACGGCCCCGCCCAGCCAGGGCGAAGGCGCTCCCAACGGCGACATCCTGGAGACAAATGCACCTCCCTCCATGACCGACGAGGCCGAAGAGGTACTCGGCCTGCTTCCGGACGCGAACATACCGCGTGGGCTGGGGTTAAGGAACACCAACCTTAACACCCTTGAGGCGGAAGGGGAGGACGGAGCTGACCACTCGGACACAAGACCCATCGAGGTCCGTATCATCGAGTTTATGCGGGACCTGCATCCGCTTCTGGACGATCGTTGGCGGGATTGCACACATGCAGAGGGGAAAGACGTGGTGCGCCCCGATGACCCAAGGAACTGGACACCGCTCCTGCTACGTCCCTTCCTGAATTTGATTTATGGAGAACGGGTG
The DNA here is from genome assembly GCA_963575745.1 of Prorocentrum cordatum. Lineage (NCBI taxonomy): Eukaryota > Dinophyceae > Prorocentrales > Prorocentraceae > Prorocentrum > Prorocentrum cordatum. Next base: position 129,703 of record CAUYUJ010020966.1, on the reverse strand, counting down.
CCACCATCCTACCTTCCCAAGAGCACCCACTGGCAGGGTAAACGGCTAGCTGCGGCACGGGCGGTCGCCAAACTCTGCGTACTATCCCCGGGCCCCAACATGCTGGACAGGTGGCTCCATCACTCCGACAAGTGGCCCCCGCGTGGCCCTTCCCCCCTGCGGCACACCGTGGGAACACCAGTCGAGTTCCTGGCGCAGGTTAGCTTGGACAAACTCACACCTGGCTCCCTACTGCATCTGGCTTCGGAGATCCCCATGCGAGGCACCCAAGAGATGTGCAAGCATATTAGCCTCTCCTCAAGCAAGAACAGCTGCAAGGGCAAGCTGCAAGGGCGAGGGACGGGACAACGCAGGCTGTCTACTCCACGATGCAGCTAACCGCCCTGCCGAACTCCAACGCCGCCGCTCCCCCTCTCCTGACCCAGACTGGAACGAAGGCGCGGGGCACTCCCCCATCTCGTCCCCCCACCATGCCACCGCCAGGCTACCAAGTCACCGGACCGCGCCCACCCAAGGAAGGCCAGCCCTAGGCACGAACCACACGCCCAGGCAGCTGCCCCAGCGAGTGCCCCTCCCCCACCGAGCTCCGACGGAATCACGGCTCGCCAGGACGATGCCCCGGAGCCAGCCGACGCGGTCCCTCCGTGCACCCCGCCTACAGCGCTCAAGGGCCGCAAATGGGCCCACCGAGCACCGATCCTGCGGTGGTCGTTCACTTCTCAGCCAGCCCCGTGCAGGAAGACAGCGTGTGCAGCCCCACCTCACTCGCCGAATCTCTTTCTGCCCCCGCGTTTGCCTGGACGGACGACAGGAACCTCGCGCGCTCGCCTGGACGGAGCGCTCCGCGTTCCCCCAGCATACCCAGGGCCCGCCCGCCTACGGGCGCGAGAAGCGGACATAACTGGAATGAAGGCTGGTGCGAGTGCCGCTCGCGTCGACATAACGAGGCTGGCCGCAGCAGCCCCTACGGCAACCACTGGACGCAACGGTCCGGGTGGGACCACTGGGAAACTGACGAGCGTTGGGGCAGATCCGCCCAGTCGCACGCCACTGAGGATGCTCTTTGGCCCTCCTATGCCAGCGTACAGTCCGAGGACCAACCAGAGCACCGCAACTCCAGACACCACCAGGACGACTTGCACAACCTCCGCGACCCCGTGACCCACCAGTACGTCTACCGGACCTCCCTCGACAGAGCCTCTCTCCAACCACATGTTGGGGAAACCCCCGCAGAGACCGTGAAGAGACTCCAAAAGGACCTGGGCGCCTACTTTAACGCTATCTGGCATCAGTGGACAACCGTGTACCTCCCAAACACAGACAGAGTCTGCGCCGACCCTATAGACTTCAGCAGCCTGAGTCATGCTCCCGCTCCCTTCGCGAGTGGGCACGGCTCAAGTACAACGCGTTCGCGATGGACGCAGACCTCCAGCTCGGAGTTCGGTGGAGCACAGTACGCGCACGTGTCCGTGCGAGGGCCACACACTCGGACACCCCCAACAAGGGTAAAGGCAAAGGGCTGCGCGGAGGGAGCGACGTCAAACGTAGCAGGACATCGGACCCCGAGGACAACCCGATTGGTTGCCCAGCCGGAGTATTCCTTTAGGCTCAGCCGCCGGCTGGCACAGTCTGGGCCCGGCGGGCGCCGCCTACCTGACGGTGGGCCAGCCTGCCACCGCGCACTCTTCATTCACGTGCTAATACCGCCTCGGACGTGCCAGGCTGGGGCTCATGGCCCATCTCAGGCGCTAGGTCCCCCTCCCGGGGCACCTCTTGCGGCGCATCTCCCCTTGGATGACTGCCGCCTCCCCGGCTCGCTGTAGGCGGCCAGGGGCTGGGCCCCTTCCGTGGCCTTCCGGACTGCTAGTGCCATCGCGGCTTCTTTTTTGCAGCTCCTCGCTGCCCCCATGTTTGGACCCATACCGGCTCCACAACGCCGATGATACTGCAGGGTTGTCGCCACATGTTGGCCGAGGCGCTGTCCTCGTCGGCTCCACCGAGCGGCGTCGGCAACGCGACGACTGGCTCGAGCGGGGCCAGCTAACTCCTGCAAGGTCCACAGCCTGACCCACGGTGTTGTTGTCCCACAGAATGTCGCGCGTGACCAACAGTACGAGCAGCACGGCCAGGACCAGTACCGTATCGGTCAGTGCAATGTCCACGGCCCGTACCACGGAGTGTTCCACGTCGTCAGCGTGTGCCAGCATGAGCGCTGTCGGGTCGGCCGGCCAACGCAATATCGAGCAGCACGACTTCGACTGCAACATGGTTGAGCATCCCCCTTCCTGCCGCCTTGGCTCCAGCGTTTCGGGGCGGACTCGGCTACCCCCCCGTGTGCCGATCCCAGGTAGATCACCAGCACGACTCAAGAACTTGTTCTACATTCCTGCGGCTGTTAGCTGCGCCCTACCAGAGCACCGGGCCTTCCCAGTGCGAAGCCTCTCGCGTCTGTCTGCGGCACCCTACCAGAGATTCAGCACTCCGCAGGCGACGCTACCCCCCTTCGCCCTGCGGCCTGTATCCACACCCCGACCGGGCGACGGGGTGTTTCAGATGAAATCAACTCCCCTTTTCCTACGACTGTCAGCTGCTACCCAGCAGAACGTGGACCTCACACTGGCGAAGCTATTATCACCCCCAGCATCCTGCAGCTGTTTGCTTCCACTCCACTTTGCTCTTGGTCGTGGACGGCAATCGGCTACCCCCCAGACTGCCGCTCCCAGTCCAACCTCCAGTATGTCTCCGGCGATAGCATCTTTTCCAACCTTTCTGCGGCTGTTAGCTGCACCCTACCAGAGCACCGGACATTCCCACGCGGTGCTATCTAGTGCTTTCTCCTTGCTCTTGGCAGTGGACGACTTTCGACTTCCCCCCCGCTTGCCGTTCCCAGGCCGATCACCAGTTTGTCTCAGGCGGAAACACCTTTTCCCACTTTCCCGCAGCTGTTAGCTGCACCACCCTACCAGAGCACTGGGCTTTCTTCTGTTGTGCTTACGACTGCTCCCTCCTTGCATGTCTTAGGCGAATCCAGCTTTTCCCACATTCCAGAGGCTGTTAGCTGCACCTTACCAGACCACTGGGCACTCTCATACGCCGCCAGTGCAAAGCCTCCCGCGGCTGTTAGCTGCACCCTACCAGAGAATCAGCGCACCGCAGGTAAAGCTATCCCGTTTCGACGTGCGGATGTTATCCGCATTCCGCCCGTGCAACGAGTTGTCTCAGGTGAACCATCTCCCCCTTTTCTTGCGACGATCTGCTGCAACCCAGCAGAGCGTCTACCCCATCCTGGCGAAGTATGATTCTTACCCTGCAGCTGTTCGCTGCCACTTTACCCCGCCCTTGATCGTGGACGACAAACGGCTACCCCCCAGATTGCCGCTCCCAGTCCGACCTCCCGTATGTCTCAGGCAATAGCTCTTTTCCCACCTTTCTGCTGCTGTTAGCTGCACCCTACTAGAGCACTGGGCATCCCCACGCAGTGCCATCGCGTACTTCTCCCCCCGCTCTTGGCAGTGGGCGGCTTACGGCTACCCCCCCGTTTGCCGCTCCAGGCTGATCACCAGTATGTCTCAGGCATGAACATTTTCTCCCACATTCCTGCGGCTGCTGGCTGCGCCCTGCCACAACACCGTTTTTTCTCATGCGCTGCATTGGCGTGCTACTTCACACTTCCTGAGGCTGTCAGCCGCCCCCCCCCAGTAAGCTGCAGGTCTCAGGCGGCGCAACCCCCTGCCCTGAGGCTGCTTGCCCAGCGGGCCTGAGCTGGTCACCCCGCCCGGCTGGCCCGGTCGCTCCTCGTCGCCATCGGTGTGTGTGCCCCCATCGTCTGCCGTGTTTTCGAGTCGTGCCGCACGCTGCCTTTGGTCGGGCTCGCTCCCTCTTGCTCCCCCCGTGGCTCGCTGATGGCGGCGACCTTGCGGCTAGACTACACGGCCCTGGCGACGGCCTGGGTGATGGATGTTTGCGTGCTCTACGCTTACGCTCTTCTCGTGCCAGTGGCCACTCTGTGACATCTCAGTGTGTGCATTGGGTTGGGTACGCCGCTCTTTACTACAAGTTCTGGCTCTTCGGCAAGGGGCGTTCGCCTACTACTTGGCCTGAGCTTGAGCTGCGGCTTGCTTCCTTTATGTTGTCCCGTCTTCTCCTTCTCTTTCTCTTTGTTCTTGTTTTCTCCTTCTCTTTCTCTTTTTTCTTCCGCTCCTCCGTTCCGTCCTCGCCGCTTCTTCGCTGCTGTCTGGCTCCGTTCTGCATTGTAGCTGTCGCCATCGCCGTGGCCTTTTCCAGTGCCTGTTTGCGACAGCAGGGCTTGCGCTTCTCTATCGACTCTGTTCTGACGGCGCGCGGCTGACCGCGTCGCTCGCGAGCAATAAAGTAACCCCATCAGTTTCGGCCCGCCACGTCTAGTCTCACCTCCTGCTGTTCTCTTGTTGTCTCTATGTTTCTCTCTCTCACTCTCGTGTGCAATTTAGGCTCCTGCTTGTTAGCTGTAGCTTGGACGGCGCGCGGCCCTTCCGTTTGCGCTCGCGAAAACAAACATCCGCCCAGCCAGAAACGATTCCCGGGCGAATTGCCATGATCACGCATGTGGTGGGGCACGCAATGGAGTAAAGGTCGGGAAGCCGTCGTGTCCTCGAAGGGGGGAGGATCGACGAGGAACCAGAGGAGGAGGAGGAGGAGGAGGAGGAGGAGGAGGAGGAGGAGGAGGAGGAGGAGGAGGAGGAGGAGGAGGAGAGGAGGAGGAGGAGGAGAGGAGGGGAGGAGAGGGGGAGGGAGGGGAGGGGGAGGAGAGGAGGAGGAGAGGAGGAGAAGGAGGAGGAGGAGGAGGAGGAGGGGGAGGAGGAGGAGGAGGAGGAGGAGGAGGAGGAGGAGGAGGAGGAGGAGGAGGAGGAGGAGCGAGGAGGAGGAGGAGGAGGAGGAGGAGGAGGAGGAGGAGGAGAGAGGAGGAGGAGGAGGAGGAGGAGGAGGAGGAGGGAGGAGGAGGAGGCGGAGGGGGAGGACGGAGGAGAGAGACAGGAGGAAGGATAAGGATGATTCGGCGAATGGGGAGGAGGAGGAGAAGGAGGAGGAGGAGGAGGAGGAGGAGGAGGAGGAGGAGGAGGGCGACATGGAAGGCCACAGGCCTCCTGGATGCTTCTCGGAGTCTCGTCGGATGTCTCTCGCGAGTTTCTTGTAGGCCTGTTGGGGCGTCTCGGGATGCCCTTGGCGGCCCCGGGGGCATCTTGAAGCATTGTGGGTTCTCGTGGGGGCCTCTTGGGGCCTCGTGGGGGTCTCTCGGGGGTATTTTGGGGGCCTCTTGGGGGCTCCTTGGGGGCCTCTTGGGGCCTCCTGGGCACCTCTTGGGGCCGTCTTGGGGCGCCTACCTTTAGAACCTCGGACCTCGGGGGCCATCTTGGGGGGCATCTTGGAGGCGTTCGATCAAAGAGGAAGAGTTCCTCAATTACTTAGCACACACACACACTGAGGAGGCCAAACTGGGCCCAACATTTTAGTACGATTGGATGGTATTGATCGTCTCGTCGAGGCCATAAGCGACCCTCTGACACATTGCGCGCCGCCCCCCCTCCAGACCCAGGTGTGGGTGGGCAGGGGGAGGGGTCAAGACACCCTCTCAGCCCGCACGCCGCCTCGTTCACTCCCACTCGCCCCCCCCCCAATATTCCAGGTACACCAGGCACCCTGGAAGCTCAGGCGTGGCAGCGCGAGCAGCAAAGCGTCTCTGTCAAAAACCGATGCAAAGTGGTCGCTGGGCGCCTGCGGGTGCCCCAGAATTGGAGGCAACGTGTATGCTGTATTGTTCTGTTGGCTGGGATGGTTGGCCTACGCGCAGCAAGCAATGTGCTGGCCTCCGCCGCCCTTGTCAACAAACCAAGGCGAAGTTGTCGTCCGCGCGTGCTCCAGATTTTGGGCAAAGTGCATGTTGTATGGTCTTTGTTTACCAGGGATGGCGGGGTAGTTTCAGGGGTCTGGGTTGGCTGCTGGTCACCTGTGGGAGGGGTTGTTTATGTATGAAACAAGGGAACAGTGATAAACCCTTCCCCGAAGAGGGAGAAGGGGGGTGGAAGAGGAAACCCGCTAAACCGCTCACGCCCTAAATGGCTGCTGGTGGAATTAGCTTTGCCCCCCAGCAAGCACAGCACAAATGATAAATAAGTGTTTGCTGCCTTCTCGCTGATGTCGTCTCTGACGCTCCAACGCCTCGCGCCCCCCCCTCCGTCCAGACCCACGGGGAAAGGGTAGGGGGAAGGGTCAAGCTACCCACCCGCCCGCAAGCCGTCTAGCTCACTCCCACCCGCCCTCCCAACACATGAGTAACACCCAGGCCTGAGCATGTTCAGCGGTCGTCTTTGGATGTGCAGCTACAACGAACCCAAGCCGACTCCAGGTGCGCGACGCTTGGGCGAGGTGCGCCACGCGTGCCAGGGGCGCCACGCGCGCCAGGCACCCCTGGGGCCCGAGCGTGCCAGGCACGCTTGGTGCGCGAGATGCGCCACGTGCTCAGAGTGCGCCAGGTGTGCCGCGCACTCCAGCCGCTCCAGGTGCGCCACGTTCGGGGCACGTGCAGAGTGCGTCAGGTGCGCCTGCGCACGTGACAGCGCACATCGGGAAGCATGTCGGCCCCCGCCATCCTTGTCGAAAACCAATGCCCATGATTGTGTCTGGTGGGCCTGCACACAGCAGGCCACGCGCCACCAACCCCGGCCGTCCTTGTCAAAAACCACTTTACAGTGATCGCGCGATGGCCGCGCATGATCCAAATTCAGCCGCGAGGTGCATGTTGTAATGTTTGTTGTCAGGGATAGTAGCCCTGCGCACAGCAGGGAATATGCTGACACCCCCGCCGTCCCGGTCAAAACCTATACAAAGCGCCCGCGGGCCTCACGAACACGACTCAAGACGTTGCCCCAAAGTGTATTTTGCATTTTTTTTGACAGGGATGGGGGGGGGGTCGCATCGGGTTGGCCGCGCATGTTCTAAATGTGGAGGCAGGGTGCGGTCTGTATATTTTTTTGAAGGGGATGGTGGGGGGCGGGCCCGCATGGAGTCGGCATGGTTCCGGGTTGGCCGCCGTCTGGTTGGGGGAGGGGGTGTACGTTCATAAAGAATAGTGATTAAGACACCTTCTAGATAGCAAGCCGTCTAGCTCACTCCCACCCGCCATCCTAACACATGAGTAACACCCAGGCCTGAGCATGTTCAGCGGTCGTCTTTGGAAATACAGCTACATGGAACCTAAGCCGACTCCAGGTGCGCGACGCTTGGGTGAGGTGCGCCACGCTTGCCAGGGGCGCCACGCGCGCCAGGCACCCCTGGGGCCCGAGCGTGCCAGGCACGCCTGGTGCGCGAGATGCGCCACGTGCTCAGAGTGCGCCAGTGTGCCGCGCACTCCACCCGCTCCAGGTGCGCCACGTTCGGGGCACGTGCAGAGTGCGTCAGGTGCGCCTGCGCACGTGACAGCGCACATCGGGAAACGTGTCGGCCACAACTCCAACCGTCCTTGTCGAAAACCAATGCCCATGATTGTGTCTGATGGGTTCGCGCACAGCAGGCCACGCGCCACAACCCCGGCAGTCCCTGTCGAAAACCACTTGGCAGTGATCGCGGGGTGGCCGCGCATGATCCAGAATTAGCCGCGAGGTGCATGCTGTATTGTTTGTTGTTAGGGATGGTAGCCCTGCGCGCAGCATGCAATATGTTGACACCCCCGCCGTCCTTGTCAAAAACAATAAACTGCGCTCCCGGCCTCACGAATGTGACTCAAGTTTTGGCCCCAAAGTATACTTTGTATGGTTTTTGACAGGGATGGTGGGGCGGGGGGTGGTGCCGCATCGGGCTGGCCGCGCATGCTCCGCATGAGGAGGCAGGGTGCGTTTTGTATTGGTGTTTGATCGGGATGGTGTGGGGGGCGTGCGCATGGCTCCTGGTTGGCTGCCAGTCGCCTGGGGAAGATGGTGTACATGTATAGGGAACAGTGATCTAGCTACCCCACGCAGCAAGACGTGTCGCTCACTCCCACCCGCCTTCCCGCAACATAAGTAGCACCCGAGTCTCAGCACGGTCAGGGTCCGCCATCGACAAACATCGGGAATCAATGCAGATGCCAGCCAGGTGCGCAACGTCCGCGACGTGCGCCGCACGTGCCTGGTACGCCACGCGCACCAGGTGCGCCACATTGGGCAATATGTCGGCCGCCCCACCATCCTCGCTGAACACCAGTGCAAAATGACGGAGGGTTTGAGAGGATTGTGTATTGTGTGTGTGGGTGTGTACCCACTATCAATTCGCATGTGTTTCTGACAGGGATATGAGGCCTGCGCACAGCAGTCAGTATCCCGCCCCACCCGCCGTGTCCATAGCCATTCTGGCTCAAGGCATTTTTTCGGCCCCCCAGCGACCTTTTTGTGTTTTCCCCCGCGGGCTGGAGCGAGATCTCCCCGACGCCCCGCATGGTCACGCTCTAAACGCCAGGGGCCGCCAGATCTGATCCTCCCTGGACAGCACGGCTGGATGCTGCCGATCCCGGCGCGAGACCGCGCCGGCCCCGTGGCCCCCGACGCGGCCGCAGGCCTTGGCCTGCCGATCCCGGCGCGAGGCTACCCCGACGAGCAGCCGCTGCCCAAGAGGGCCTGTCTCGGCCTGCCCATCGCGGCGCGCGGGGAGCCCGCGCCGGCCGCGGACCGCGGCCGGCCAGCACAGGCGCGCGGCGAGCCCGCGCAGGGCGCAGGGCTCGGCCTGCCGCTCGCGGCGCGCGGGGGGCCCGCGGCGGGCGGGGGCCTCGGCCTGCCCACGCGGGGGCACGGGGAGCTCGGACCGGGGGCGGTCGCGAACCACCCCGACGTGTCGATGCGCACGGGCGGCGGCCAGGCAGGGGCGCCGAGGCGCCAGGTTCTCGAGCAGTGGCGAAGCGTCCTGGCCTGCCCGCCCAGGGCCTAGAGTCCCACCAAGGAATGCTCTAAGAACCTTGTTTGTGGTCTGCACGGGAGGTTCTCAGAACATTGTGGTTGGTTGAGACTTGCTTGCTTTAACGCATCGGGTTTGTGCTCCAAGAGCACCACTCGCATTCTTGGAACATGTTTGGGTTCTCAGAGTGTTTCGCGGCAGGCCTACAGGAATGCTGGGACGGTCGGCCCCTGCTCAAGGTTCGCCGGCGGACGGCCACGGAGCAGGACCGTTGCCCCCTGGAGGCCCCCAGCGAGCACGCGGCGGCGTCCTTCGGGCGCAGCAGGACCATGCTGATCGGCGGGCGCGGCAGCGCCAGCGGGCGGGCGCGCCGGCTCGAGAGCCGGAGGTCGCTGGGCGAGGGTGTGCTGCAGGGCGCGCACTTCAGCGCGATCATCGGCACGCACGGCGAGGAGGTGCCCATCGCCAAGCGCTACACGTTCGGCCGGATGCTGGGCGAGGGCGCGTCGGGCTCCACCTGGGAGGCCTGGCCCACGGACGCACAGGGGAAGGCCTCGCCGCAGCACTCGGGCAGCAAGGGCCACCGCGCCATCAAGAAGCTGACCAAGTACGGGGCGTCCGCGCAGGAGCGGGAGGCGTGCCGCCAGGAGGTCGAGTTGCTCAAAGAGCTCGACCACCCCAACATCTGCAAGCTGTACGAGGTGTTCGAGGACGCGGCCGCGCTCTACATGGTCATGGACATGTGCGAGGGCGGGGAGCTCTTCGACCGCATCGTCGACGAGGAGCTGCACGGCGAGGCGCAGGCCGCGGACCTCTTTCGCCAGATCGCGGGGGCCCTGCGCTACTGCCACGAGACGCACGGGATCATGCACAGGGACATCAAGCCCGAGAACGTGCTCTTCACGACCAAAGAGGAGAAGAGCCCGGTCAAGCTGATAGACTTTGGCATCGCGTGCTTCACGAGGGACGCCCTGCAAAATCGGCAGGCGGGCACCGAGGCCTACGAGGCGCCCGAGGTTCTGCTCCGGCAGGACTACAGCGAGAAGTGCGACCTCTGGTCCCTGGGCGCGCTGCTGTTCGTGATCCTGACTGGCCGCCTGCCGTTCCAGTCTGTGGAGCACGCCCAGCGCGGGGCCATCCGCTTTGAGGACGCGGACCAGGTGTCGCCGTCAGCCAGGGACCTCACCGCGAGGCTTCTGGCGGTCGACCCTGCTGGGCGGCCTTCTGCGGCCGAGGTCTTGGACCACCCCTGGGTTGCGGAGGCAAGACACAAGGTCGAATCGCTGGGATCGTCAGTGTTCGCGCGCCTGAAGAGCTTCAAGCAGACAACCGCGCTGCGCAAGATTCTGCTCATGGTCCTCTCTCGCCAACTCACCGACGTGGACCTTCCCGAGACGTATGAGGCGTTCCAGCAGATGGACACGAACGGGGACGGAAAGCTGAGCCACTCCGAGATTCGCGCCGCTCTGGGCTCCAGGATGTCTGCCGAGGAGGTCGACCAGGCCATTCAGGCGATGGATGTTGACGGCAGTGGGAACGTCGAGTACAGCGAGTTCTTGGCCGCGGCCTTCGACCGGAAGCTGCTGTTCCGCCAGGACTTGTGCTTGCAGGTCTTTCGCGCTCTTGACAAGGAGGGGGCAGGGGTGATCTCCATCGAGGGTCTGATGCAGATGATGGACGGCGTGGTGGACTGCCCACACCGCGGCGCCGTGTGTGCGCGTCTGCAGACGGAGGCCAAGGAGCTGCTGGAGTGCTTCGACGCCGACGGCGATGGCGTCCTCGACTTCGCCGAGTTCACGAACCTGCTCACCAGGAACAGCTTCTCCGGCGCCGCCTGCGCCGTGGACTTCGACGGCCTCGCCGACCTGGGCGGCGGCGCGGGCGAGAATTCGAAGCGGGCCTCAAAGGCCTCGCGGGCCAGCAGCGCTGGCCCGGGCGACGATGCCCCCGAGGCCGGGCGGGCCTCCAACGCCTCGCGGCCCTCGCGGGGCAGCAGCGCCGGCAAGGTCTCCGCCCACGCCGCCGACGACGGTCCAGCCGACTCGGCCAGCTGCCCCGGCGAGGCCCTGCACGAGGTCTCCGCCCCGCTGCGGGCGACGAGGTGGGTGAGGGCCCGTCTCAGCACGGGCTGGATGAGCCTACGCCCCAGCACGAGCCAGGGCCCGGATGAGGCCCTGGGAGCACGAGCGAGGCCAGAGAGGCCGTCGAGGGGCGCCCGCTCCGCCCGCCGCCCGTCCAGCACGGGGGAGGCGGGGCTCCTCTCGTGCATCGCGGGCCTCTGCCCGCCCGAGCCGCGCCGGGGCCCCTCCTAGCGCAGCCGCGCCGTGCCACGGGCACAGAGGCGGCCGCGGGCCCCGGGCAGCGCGAGGAAGAAAACACGCCCCGCTCGCCGTCACTGGCACAGTCGTTAACCAATCACTGGCTCGATGTTTTGTTGTTCCTGTCGTGAACCAATGCAGTGCGACGTGATCCCGGGGCGTCCGCGCATGATCCAGTTTGTGGTGCAGAGGTCAGTTTGCAGGTGCTGTTTTTGCCAGGGGTGGCGGGGTTGTGGGTAGTAGGGTCCCGGATCTGTCGACGGTCGGGTGGGAAAGGGGGTGTATCTGAACAAGGAACAGAGCTCAAGTTGCCAGCGAAGGTGCCGCAAGCTGTCTCGCTCACTCCCCCACGCCCTCCCACCAGACAAGCAGCACCCGAGCCTCAGCATATGCAGGGTCCTCCCCATCGACAACCATGGGGCACCAATGCAGACGCAGGCCAGGTGCGCGAAGCCCTTGAGGTGCGCCGCACATGTCAGATTGGCCACGCGCACCAGGTGCGCCACATTGGGCAATACGTCTACATGCGAAATAACGGCGGGTTTTCCAGCACTGTGTATTGTGTGTGTTTATGTGTGTGTGTGTGTGTGTGAGTGTGTGTTGGGGGGGGCGCATTCACTTCGCAGGTGCTTTTGAGAGGGACAGTCGGCCTGCGCACAGCAGGCAGTATGCCGCCCCACTCGCCGTCCCTGGCTCACATCAGCCCAGCGGACTGGTGGGACGACAAACGTGAGAGGGGAAGGGGGGGGGCGCAGGAGGGGGGGGAAGGGGAGACGACGACGGGGAGGGAAGGGAACACCACGGGAACGGGGGAATGAGGGGAGGGGCGAGGGAAGACGGCATGTGGAAGGGGGGAGGGCGCGACGGGGGACAGGGCAGAGGGCGTGGGGGGGAGAAGGCACACGGGAGGGAGAGGAGGAGGGAAGGCGGATGGGGGGCAGGGAGGGGGGGGAGGAGGGAAGGGAGGGGGAGGAGACAAGCTAGGTGCGCTCGCGTCATATCTGACGTTCTACCCCTCCTGGCGTATATATATATACATATATATATATATATATACACATACATACAAGGCTGCAGTGGCGCTTCGCGCCATGCACCTTGGTCCTTGAAGTTTGGCATGCAGGCGAAATGGCAGGAAGGTCAAGCCGACATTTTAGCGATAACTCCTTGTTGCCTTTTCCAGCATCGCCGCTAAAATTATGTTATTCGTTATCCTTCCTCCATGCTTCTTTTTCCTCGTTCTCGCCATACCCTGCGCATTTTCCCCATCCTCTTCAGCTCTTTGTGCGGAGGCTCCTCCTTGGAGAGCCTCTGGGGACCTCACACAAGTTTCAGGCTTTCTTAAGGCCTTCTGGAGGCCTCCTGGGCGTGTTCTGGAGGTTCTGGGGGCTTCCTCGGGCTACCCTGCCTCCAACCGCGGTCTCCCTGAACGACCAGGTCACGATTTGGAATGCTTCGGAGGGTGTCTTGGGGCCTTCTTGGGCCGCCATGGGGCTCTCTTAGGACCATCTTTGACCCCTGTTGAGCCGTTTTGGGGCTCTCTTGGACTGCCTGGAAGCCCTTTCGGATGGTTGTGGGGCGATTTTGGGGCCTCCCAGGCGGCTTCGGACGCCCAGAAGGCTGCCGTATTGGAGCGTCGGGAAGCCGAAAAGAGGAGAACCCCCAAATTCAGCAGAAACCCGCAGAAATTCAATGATGTTTGCCTCTTGGGGCCTTCTTGGGAGTGCTCTTGGAGGTTTTTTGAGGCGTTTGGGGCCGTCCTGGAGGCCTCTTGGGCCATCTTGAGGTCACGTCGGTCACTCTTGGAGCGCTTTTGTGCTGTCTTGGGGGTCTCTGGGACGTCTCCGATGACCCCCCTGATCGCCCTAGGTGTGCTGGGAAGGCTTGGCAAAACGCCCTGCGAGGCCCGGGGCGCCGCTTCGAGGCCCATCCGGAGGGTCCCAAACCCCCAGATCCGGGAGTCCGTTTTTTTTTGGGGTGGGTCCCCCGCCCGGGCTTATACAAATATAGGAAGAGGAATTAATCTTTTCGGTTCGCACAGTCGGATGTCGAGCAGGGCAATGATCGCGAGAGGGTACGCGATGCATGGTAGAGCACGGCATGGCGTGGCGTAGATGCGCACGGCAGAGCGTAGCATGCCATAGCATGGCGTGGCATTGCGCAGTGAAGCACTGCATCACAAGCATTGCTAAGCAAGGCATGGCATCGCACAGCGGCGCAGAACACACCGCACAGCATGTCATGGCATGGCGCCGGGCTCTTTGGAGGGTAAGTGGGTCGTCTTCGAGAGGTCTTGGCCGATCTGGAGTTGTGGCCCCATGTCTAGCTTCCTGGGCTCCCCGAAAAGCTCCACACACGCGGGGGCTGATGGAGAGCACCCGCTGGCTCGGCTGTCAACATCGCCTGATCAAAACAGAAACCGGGCTCCCGCTTGATAATTCCTGACAACGGCGACGCCCCAAAGTGGGGGGGGGGGCCTCTGCGGCCCCAAAGATCAACGAATCGACACCGAATGTGTAATCACTTCCGATGTTTTTTTTTCTGGTATTTCTTTTGTGTAGTTTAGGGCCTATTTAGAAGGACCAAAAACGGCCGCGCTGCAGCGGGAGCACAATTCAGAACAACCAGAGGCGCAGGGCAGCGCTTCAAAGGGAGCAGCATTTTGAAGACAAATCCAAGCGGAAACCCATTTCCTGCGAATCATGTGTGTCAGAACAACCGTGCGCGGAGGGACGCCGGACATCGCCCGGACGTCATCAGGGGGAGAGAGGAGAGTAGTACGCATATGGTGTAATTGTGGAGGGACACGTTGAGGAGGAGGGGAGGATCTGGCCGCCCGAAATGGGTACGGAACGAACGGGTACAATGCCCAACAGCAGTTCTTGTTCATTTTGAACAGGACTCGCTGTCCACGCCGCCGCGGCCTGTGTCCATTCGAGACAGAAGGCCGCCTGCCCAACAGCGACCGCTGTTGGTTTGGGACAACATTTGTTGTTGGGCATTGTGCCCATTCTTTCCGTGCCCATTTTGGGCGTTCAAAGAGGAGGGCGGGAGGAGGGAGGCACACGGGCAAGGGGGGAGGAGGGAAGGCACACGGGAGCGAGGGAAGGGGAGGCCGGAGGGGTACCAGGCAGAGACACACCGGCCGCAGCGCCTCGGCCGGCCGTGGCGCGGGGCCTCTGCGGCGTGTCGGCCCTCGTTTCGGCACCTTGGAGGGGGTGCGTACGGGCCCAGCACGAGGCTGCTGCGCAAGGCCCCGAGCCACGTCGGGCAGTCTGGGAGGTCCTTCTCAGCCAGGGGGAGGGCGGAGGATACAGTCCACCCGCAAAGGAAGGATGGGCAGCCTTCCCACATGTACCCTTGCATCCTTGCCTCCTTGCCTCCGCGGTCCATCCTTGGCCACGTCCGTTGGCCGCGCCCCGCTCGAAGAGCTTCGAATTGGGCGTGCAAGGCCTTTACATCCTGATCGCGCATCCTTCTGATGCGGGCCGGCTGTCGTGGGGTTGCAGCTTCAGTCGGGGAAGGGGACGTGACACGTCTGAGCTGGACAGAGAGGATCACCGCCCACCAAACCACCCCAACCCAACCCAACCCGAATACCCTGATGTGCCCTTTATTTCCAGTGGGGGCGGGGTCGGGGAACATTGACAAAAACACGTGTGGAACCAATACCCCCCCAGCCCGCAATTCGGGTCTTCGGGTTAGGCTGGGGTGGCCTGGTGGGCAGTCAGGAGATGGGGGAAGGGGGGCAGGGAGGGGACGGCGGCTGCCCCAAACTCGGAGGGCGCCCGGGCCAGACAGCTCAGACCCTGGGCGGCCCCGCGCCTCCTGGTGTTACGGGGTCGATGCCACGCCCGCGCGCGTGCAGCGTGTCTGGGCCGGTGAGGGGCCACGGGGCGAGCCGTTGGCTGATGCGTGAAATGAGCCGTGGTGGCACGTGCTGCATTTGATTAATGCCCTTCTTGATCGTCGGGGGACCATGGTCAAGCGTGTGTAGCTTTGGTCTTGCCATTCGTGCTGTTTTGGCCCACGTTTCGTCCTGCCGTATCATAAGCCCGTTTTCTGGCGTCAGTAGCTGTCATTCCATGTTATGCCGTTTGGATCGATTCGCAGGGGTTGGAGGGGGATGAGGAGGAGAGAACATGATCATGGAGAGAAGAACGCGGAAGGGGAGACGGCGTATAATTTCTCTCTTGGCAGCGGTACGGCCTGTTTGCCGCGCGGCCATGCCTTATTCGCGACTCATCGGTGTACGTCTACATTGCGAGGACTGATGGAGCATTGCTGGCGCAGGGGAGGTTGCACCAGAAGGGCGAGGAGGTGGACGTGGAGGAGGAGGGAGAAGAGCTTGCTCTATCGCTGTACTTTCCCCCCCGGCGAGGCTAAAGAGGCCCAGCCTCGCTGCGGGGGAGCACAGCGATCGAGCAAGCTCGTCTCCCTCCTCCTGCACTTCCACTTCCATCGTGCCGTCGCCAACCTCTCCTCCCCACTCCCTCCTCCTCTTCCCCCCCTCCCTTTTCTGTGCTCCCTCCTCCGTCGCGCTGCGCTTGCGAGCCTGGGGAGGAGCTGCTCCACGCCTGCTGTGCGAGGTCCCACCAGGCGACGCCCTCGGCGCGCGGCCGCGCGTGGGGGACCCTCCCGCAGCCCGCCTCGCGGGGGCCCTCTCCGCAGGAAGAGGGGCGAGCGGACGAGGTCGGGCGTTGCGTACTCAAGGGGAGTGCCCCTGGCCCAAGGCGCCCCCAGCCTTGCGCTCCAGGTTGGAGAGCCTGGGACCCTCTAGGCCTCGCGAGGGGGTGCTCTGGATGCCGCGGGGGCCTCCTTGGACCTCCTGGGCGCACCCTGGGCCAGGGGCACTTGATAGCAGCACCCGGACTTGGGAGGGGGTGACGAAAAGTGCACCTGTCGCGCAGCTCTAGAGGCCCTAGGTGGGGTCCCCTGGGGCCCAACAGGGGCACGAGCGGTGAGCCTTTTTGTTCCCCCACTGCATTTTGCCCCCTCCCCCCCCCCCCCCTGATGCAGCGCCCGCGGAGGGAGGGCATGGCAGGGGCCGGATGGGGCGGGGCCCGGCGGGTGAGTCGAGCTCCTATCGTCGAGGAAGCGCAAACATGGACTATAATTAAGTCGGGCGTGTCCCTCTACAGGGGGAATCTTCAAACACATATCATTAAACATAGTCAGGGGACGTTTTTCTTGTTTTTGTTAAAAATATTTCTTCATATGTTTGACTCTTTTTTAATTTTTCCTCCAAAATCGGCCTGTAGGGGGACATGCCCGACCTAAGACTATAAGGCGCGCGTGGATCAGCGGCGGGTGTCGACTGGAGAAGGGGGAGCTGGTGGGCCGAGCGCCCATCTGCGAGGAGGCGCATAGCACAGATCGCAGCGCGTGGATCACCGGTGGGTCCCGTCTTCCTTCTCTGATTCTCGGGGGCGGCAGAGAGGGGGGGGGGATGACTAGGGGGGGGATATCATGGCGTGGGCCATGATATCTCCCCAGATTACACGGCGCCTCTTCTCATTTCATTACGTCCCTGACCACCCCCCCTGGGCCGCGCACACGCCGCCGGCCATCATGTGCGCCCCCCTCCTCTTGGACGCCCCCCTCTTGGCCGCCCCCGAGATTCGGGCGGTATTGGCTCCATGCCTCGGGGGGGCCTTTCCCGAACCGCGGATCTGGCGCCCGAGCCAGGGCCACGGCTCCGTACGCCAGGTCAGCGTGCGCCTGGTACCGTAATCGGGCCCGTCAAGTGGGGCATCGAACTGCCGGCAGGGGCCCCCATGGAAGGCTCCGTATCCTCTGGTGGCCCTGGGGCACCTCGTAGGACCCTTGGAGATCGACGAAGAGACTGTGCCCTAACATGTCTCATGGCGAGGTCTCCGATCGTACGTGTGTTCGCTGTCTCCGCAGCTGCAGGGACCCGGGCCTGCATCTGGCGCGCCCCGGAGGGCCTCGGCGCTCTGAGGGCGCTCGCGCCGTCCGAGGCCCTCTCCACCAGAAGGGGGGAGATGCGACAGCAACACCACCGGGGGGGCCACCTCCAGCGAGGACGTCCACGGTGCCTCCCCGAGCTGGAGGCTGGGGATGGCTCGAGCGAGGGGGGGGAACCGCACCACCAGGGAGACCCCCCCTTGCTCCTCGCATCTCCTCGCCCTGGTGGTGTGGGTGTCGCGTTTCCCTGCTCCTGCTCCACAACTTTTCCCTCTCGCCCTTCCTCGCCGCAGAAGCACCCGCTGCGCTCCGCAGGCAGTCCCGCCGCAGCCGCGACCGCAGCTCGGACCCATGGGCGCCGCCGAGCGAATCGATCCTGCGGCACCCGCCCCGTGGGGCGGCAAGCTCCTCCTCCCGAGCGGGGCGGGGGCGCGAAGAGGCGTGCGCCGGGCCTCCTCGGCTTCAGCGTGAGAGCTGCAGCTCGTGGCTGCGTCGCTGCCGCTGCAGCTCGTGATGGCACAGCGTCTTTTATCACACGTTTTTTGTCCGCATTGTTATCTGACAGTGGAGGCCCATGCCAAGAGACACCCTGCTGGCCTCCGGGGGGCCCTGGGCTTCTCGGGCTTCGGTGGTTCTGCGATGGAGGGCGTGGCGCTCCCACACCAAAAGCCAAGGGACGCCCCGGGGTCTCAGGGCTCGGCTTCTTGTGGAAAGTTTCTTGTGGTCGAGCAAGCACTGTACCTCGACCCCCGACGTCGTGATTTTTGTCACAACGCCGACCCCCCGAGGTTTGGACCCCAGCGCCGGGACCCGTTTTTCATCCCGAGCCGTTTTTTGACGCTCCCCGAGGCCCCATGAGGCCCCCCCCGAGGCCGCAAATGGCGAACAACAGATCTCGTCGTGTTTGGCGCGAGGCCGTGCACCGGAGCGCGAGCAGAAAGGGGCAGCAGAGCAGGGCAGCGGGGGCGCCTCGGGGGTGGAGGGTTTCTCCGACGGGCTGACGCGACCCGTCCTCCTCCTTCTCTCCTCCTCCTCCTCCCCCTCCCCCTCCCCCTCCTCCTCCTCCTCCTCCTCCTCCTCCTCCTCCTCCTCCTCCTCCTCCTCCTCCTCCTCCTCCTCCTCCTCCTCCTCCTCCTCCTCCTCCCCCCTCCCCCTCTCCTCCTCCTTCCTCCTCCTCCTCCTCCTCCTCCTCCTCCTCCTTCCTCCTCCTCCTCCTCCTCCTCCTCTGCTCCTCCTCCTCCTCCTCCTCCTCCTCCTCCTCCTCCTCCTCCTCCTCCTCCTCCCTCCTCCTCCTCCTCCTCCTCCTCCTCCTCCTCCTCCCTCTCCCTCCTCCTCCTCCTCCTCCTCCTCCTCCTCCTCCTCCTCCTCCTCCTCCTTCTCTCCCTCCTCGCCCTCCCCTCCTCGGGTCGCCTACGGCCCCGGGGGAAACCGTCCACTCGGGGTAGGGAGGCGGGACGGAGGCAGGGACACACGTGTGGCATCCGTGGTGGGGGCGCGTTTGGAGGTAGAACGAGACTGCGCGGGGTCGGCGGCGAGCGATGGAGGAGGGGGGGAAAACTTCCCCCCCCTCGCTCGCCGCCGATCCGGGGTACAGCAATCGAGGATGTATCGCGCATGCATGGCCCATGGAGCCACCATTGCTGGGAACCTGCGCCCGACCACCACATTCACTCTCCAAGAGGGGAGGAGGAGAAGGCCTTTCTTAGAAGAAGGCGGGGCTTCTCTGAAGCCCTCGCGCCGTCTGAGAGGTTGTTCTTCGCGTCTTCGGGGAAGGCCCAGATCACTTCTCCGAAGGCCAGGGGTGTTCCGAGCCTTTGAGAAGGCCTTCTCCTTCTCACTTCCCCCCCCCCCCTCGCTCGCCGCCAACAGGAGGCTTCAGGTCCTGGAGGATTCCTTCGGGCGGCGGTGGTGTCCATGGCCAAGCCTCCATTGGTGTTCGGCTGGCTTTCAGACCCTGAGTTCTTCTTCCAGGGTTCCTCATCCAGTGCCCTCGCTTGATGCAGGTGCATTTCCGCACATGCTCCCACACGCCGTCGGGTTCGAGACACAAGAGCCGAGTTCTGTTTCTGTGCCAGCGTGGGTCGCCTGTCCGGGCAATTTCTCCCCACCCCATCCCCCACGTTCCGCTTCTCCTCCTCCTTTGGCTGGTGCCTCAGTGGCTATGGTGGAAGAGATCTTCGGCGATTGCGGAGGGGCACCACGATCTCACCTGGAAGATGGGGGCTGCCATTCCGCTCAATCTCTCGAGCCCTGATCATTGCCATTTCTGGTGCTGTACACTTCGCCTGATTGCCCATCCCTGTCCTGCTTCGGTGCAATCCCACTCTTACCAGCGGCGCAGCCTTCCTGTCTGCGCACGGAGCCCCTCCCGCGTCGCCGGGCCCTTTCGCCCGCAACGGCGAGGGAATGCCAGTCGGCGAGGGTACAGACAACGAGACCGTTATCATTGTGAAGCTGCCCGGGGCGCCCGCGACCCCCGCGAAGACGAAGGCGGCAATTGCATCATGTCTTGATTGGTGGCGTGTCGGTGTGTGCGTGGCTTCCAGGATGCCGTAGTTCGGCGTCGCGGGTGACCCGTGCGATTCGCGTTCTCGTTGCCGCTCTTGTTTTCTCGAGCTTCTGTGTGAGGCGTTTCAGAAACGGCCTCGACTTCGGATCGAAGGAGCTGACATCTCTTCCTCGGCGGAAGGTGGCCGAAGGCCGGCGGAGATGAAAGTGGGTGGCTCCGCCCGCGGAAGCCCCCAGAAAAAACACATGCGTCACCAGGAGATGGCAAGGTCTTGTTGCCCAGGATTTCCCAAAGTGGCCAAGCTTTGCACTCTGGCATGCTCTCAGCCGCTTATGAACATTGGGAGACGCGTTCGCTGGCCAATCGTTTGGTGTTGTCGTCTGGCTGACGGCTTGTTATCCATTCGTCCTGAATTCCTCGTCCTCTCCATGTTGCGCGAGTTCCCGCCTATTCTCCAGAGAGTCCGGCTCGCTTGCAGAGCATAGGCGCTTGCAGAGCAGGGGCTCGCGAAGTGCGATCTTTGTATTTTGGGGGTCGTGCCTCGTTGGTGCAAATTGGGACCCTGACGCGACTATCTTCTGGAGCTTGCTCCTCGGGAGGCCTGGGAGCCGATTTCAGCGTAGTGGGATTCGTCGCCGCGTTCACTCGCCAAGGCGGATGGCGCAGTTTCTGGCAGAGGTTCCAGGAGGCACGGGTGCAGGCTCCTCGCTTCCTGGTGCGCCGCGAGTCAGGTCGAGCTGACGCAGAAACCATTCGGAGCATATTTTTGTTCAGAGGATCTACTACCTGATCCAGCATGGACAACGGATCATGTTCCTCGTATGTTTTGACGTGGCAATTTCAATGTGCAGGATCAGTCCAGTTTCGCTGGTGGGCTCTTTAGTCCGCTTGAGCTGCAGATGTCCACAGTGCACGAGCGATCTTGGATCAAGATGCGGCCAGGTCCAATCAGCGCGATGGGCCGGTGGTGCAGAGGATCATCGAGGGTTGAGGATCTAGGACTCAATGCTTCGGGCATCGAGCTTCGTGCCTTGGAAGGTATTCCCCCCAGAGCTTTTTGGCCAGATTCCCCCCAGGACAGGCGGGGGCGTCGGCCATGAAGGGAGGGTGGGCCCAGACATCCTGGCGTCGCGACGAGTGGCGGGCCATGCGCTCCCAGACGCCTGCCTCGAGAGTATGCGTTTGATGTCTCGATCGGTCCTTGCAGGGCCCGTTTCGGTTCCGATGTTTCGACGGTCCGATGCGGCAGGACGAGGAGGAGGAGGAGGAGGAGGAGGAGGAGGAGGAGGATGAGGAGGAGGATGGGAGGAGGAGGAGGAGGAGGAGTAGGAGGAGGGAGGAGGAGGAGGAGGAGGAGGAGGGGAGGGAGGAGGAGGAGGAGGAGGGGGAGGGGGAGGAGGAGGAGGAGGAGGGGGAGGAGGAGGAGGAGGAGAGGAGGAGGAGGAGGAGGAGGAGGAGGAGGAGCGATGCCTGCATGGAGCTGCTTTGCCTCCTGGGCCGGCCGAGCCGATGCGATCTCGACTCCGCGCCGCTGTGGCCCCATGCGATGAGGAGGAGGAGAAGGAGGAGGAGGAGGATGAGGAAGAGGATAGGAGGAGGAGGAGGAGGAGGAGGGGAGGAGGAGGAGGAGGAGGAGGTGGAGGAGGATAGGAGGAGAAGGAGGAGGAAGAGGAGGAGGAGAGGAGGAGGAGGAGGCGGAGGAGGAGGAAGGAGGAGGAGGAGGAGGAGGAGGATGAGGAGGAGGAGGAGGAGGAGGAGGAGGGAGGAGGAGGAGAAAGAGGAGGAAGAGGAGGAGGAGGAGTGGGAGGAGGGGGAGCAGGAGGAGCAGGAGGGGGAGGAGGAGGTGGAAGAAGAGGAGGAGGAGGACCTCCTCATCCTCCCTTATCCCCCGTCCTACATGTGGTAGTGGTGGTGGAAAATTTGCCCATCCCGTTCGATGCAAGATCCGATCCCATTCGACTTCCCGATTCGAAGCTGACCGCTCCTGCCCTGCCCTCGAAGGAAGACAGTATAAGCACAAACTGCGTTGTTCGTTGTTCCTCGTGCTGGTATTGAAACTGGTGGCACTCGGGTTTGGTGATGAACGCTGCCATCTTCCTCCTCTTCCTCCTGCTGGTCTCGAAGAAGAAGAAGCAACGCCATATTCAGAAACGTTTGGCGCTCCGCGCGGGTTTCTTGGATCCGCGCTGGGCCCCCCCGCGGCGCCGCCGGCGCCATCCCTGGCGCGCTCCGCGCGCCAAGGATGGGGTGCCAGCGCAGATCCAAGAAATCCGCGCGGAGCTCCAAACGTTGGCGTTTATAAACCACTTGTTTTTCCTCAGTAGCCCTCGACCAGCTGCTGTCCACGCCTCCACCGCGCACCTCCCCTCCCGCCGGCGCCTCCCTCACCTGAGCCGCTGGGGCTCCTCCTGGCCCCCCCCCCGGCTCGGGGAGGGCCTCGAGCGCCTCTGCTCTGCACTTGGCCTCTCCTCACTTCCGCGGTGCTCGCGGGGTGGGAGGGGGGGGGGTGCAGACAGCCCGCATGGCGAGGATGAGCCAACCTTCTCGAAGTTGCCCTTGCCTCCTTACCTCCTCGGCCCAGCCTTGGCCGCTTTCGCTGGCCGCGCCCCGCCCACGAAGCGGCGACATGGCCTTCCGAGGCCCACGCATCCTCATCGCGGGTCCTTCCGATACGGGTCGGCTGCATGTCCGCACCGCGTCGAGAGCAGCTCGCGGACCGAAACCGCGGCGGGCTCGCGGAGGCGGAGTCGCGCACGGCTACGGCGGAGGCCGACCCCGACGCCGCAGAGTGAGGCCCGTGCACCGCCTCCCTCGGGGCCGGCGCGGCGGCCACCGGCCCTGGCCAAGGCCCATGCTGGGCACAGGTCGAGCAGTGGCGAAGCGTCCTGGTTTGCCTGAGAGGCCCACCAGAGAGTGTTCGAAGAGCCTTCTGCGACCTGCACGCCATGTTCTCAGAGCATTTCTGGCCGAGGCTGTGCTGTTTTATCAACTCGTCGGCGTCGTGCTTTGAGAGCATCGTTTTATGTCATCGGAGCATCTTGGGGGCTCTAAGAAGATTGCGTGATGGGCCTCTAGGGATGCCGGGACGGCCTGTCCCTGCTCGAGCCCAGGATCGGTCTGTGGCCTGCCTGGCCGAGCCAGAGGGGAGTCGTAGACACCGCTCCCTCTTTCGGGGGTGGACAGACCTCTTACCCTGACATGTCGATTAAGGAATTGGCCGTTTTCGGTTCGCGAGAGGGCGTCGCGGCCGTCATTTTTGCATGTCCAGGTCCGCGGGTTTCGGTCCCAGGCCGTTGTCACTAAGGGGGGGTTTACTAAAGAGAGTCTTGTCCACCGCCGACTCTTGGGCGCATCGGATGGCCCCCTGGCAAGATGCGGTGGACCTGTGTTGACTTAAGCCGGGCATGCCCCCCTACAGGAGGAATGTTCAAAGATAGTCAACATATTACAGGATGACGATGCTTCTACTAGTTTTGACAACCTTTGGGCACTGTTTGTCTATTGCTCATTTTTCGTCCAGAACCCGCCTGCAGGAGGACATGCCCGACCTAAGGGTAGACCTCGTCGCCCAATGCTTTTAACCTTTTGTCGTTTTCCACCCGCCGCGCCCTCAGCTTGCATGGCTCCACCCCGCAGGTCTGGCGCGGGGTCGGGCCACCTGCCGCCGCGCACGACCCCTGGTAGCATCGGAGGTCAAGCCGAGTGATAAGGATGCAGTGTATCCGGGAAGCAGGATACAATACAGCGGGGACGCGCATCAAGAATTTCGTCAGGGCATCTTGGGTTTCTTCGTTCCACGCCCTCCGCGGTGATTTCTTGTGGCCGTTCAAGAAGGCTGCCGCGTACAGGGGGCTCTCAGCTTCCCCCCAGTTGCTTCCTGCGCGCCGGTTTGCAGGGTCGGGTTTCTTGAGAGGATTTCTTGCTGCCACGTCCGCGCGATAACGGGCAAGAAGGGTTCAAGTTGCTGAGACCGAAAAGCACAGATTTGGTTTGCAGACAAAGCGTGTCACCCCAATGGCTAGATCGAAGTGTGGCTGCGGATCTCGAAGTCGAAATTGAGCCAACCGACCCCGTTGTCCATTCAAGACGTTCGCGCTAATCGCCCGCCCCTTCTTCTTCTCCCAGTGAACGAGGACGAAGCCATAACAGGACCTGAACGGCTGCCGCATGTCCATAACGGCCGCAGCATTGCAACCACGAGTCGGGATCTTGTACCCCGACTGATGTCAAGACGGCACCAGGAGGCTCCACCCAACCGTCTTGGCGGGCACTTTGGGCCTTCTGCGCACCTCTTGGAGGCCTCTGGGGCGATCTCAGGCCGTCGCGGCGCTTCTTGGGCGCACGCTACAGGACACCGAAGCCATGCTGGATTGTCTTGGAATCTCTCTGGGGGGCTTCCTGCCTGGAGGACTTCTGGGATGCTCTTCGGGCTGCCTGGGACCTGGGACAGTCTTGCTCCGACGTTGTGCAGACCGTGCGCCTCTGGAGGCCCACCACTGAAATGCGCGCCCAAGATCGCCCAAGATGGCGCAGTGTTACATCACCGTGGGTTACAGGGAGGCCGCAAGGGTATGTGCTCTAGATCCGCATATGTTTGTGCATATGTGTGTATATACAAAGAGAGAGAGAGAGAGAGGGCGCGCGAGAGAGAGAGAGAGCGAACGAGAGAGAGGAACAACGACAGAGAGAGAGAGAGCGAGACAGAGAGAGAGAGAGAGAAAAAGAAAAAGACGGCATCGAGCGAGGAAGAGAGAGAGAGAGAGAAAGAGAGAATGTGAGAGATACAACTACTGAACGAGAGGGGTGAATACATGTGTATATCTATGCGTACATCTGGGTCTTGAGGGTGAGGGAGCGAGAGAGATAGTATATAGAGAAGAGAGAGAGAGAGAGAGGGAGAGAGAGAGAGAGAGAAATAGAGAGAGAGAGAGCGCGAGTCATAGAGAGAGAGAGAGAAAGAGAGAGAGAGAGAGAACATACGAGAGGCATAGAGAAAGAGATCACCAAACACGCTGCAGAGGAACCCACATACTTACTTTATGCTTCATGTGGGCCATCGGTATTTGTACTACTACCATCACACCTGCTACTACAACCACTTCGAGTACCACCATCACGGCGACGACAACTACTACTGCCACTACCACTACGACTGCTTTCACTACGGCTACTGCTATTATTGTTAC
>CAUYUJ010020966.1:72364-94864 GCA_963575745.1 Prorocentrum cordatum | reverse complement strand
TGAGGATGCAAAGACAGAGGCGTCAGTGCGTCAAGTGTGCATTTAGTCGGCATCAGCGGCGCGGGCGGCAAGGCAGCACCTGGAGCATTGGAGCCAGTTTGGGCCAAGGAGTGTAAAGTTCGGGCTGCCGCGCTTGCACGCCTCCCGGCCCTGGCATGCATCAAGCCAGCGCCGAAGGACCCCCTGCGCACCCCATCTGATGTCGATAAAGTGGCACGCCTGCCGCGCTTTCCGACCCTGGCACGCGTAGCCCTTGCGCCGAGGGACCACCCCCTGAGCACCCTCCCTGGTGTGGCTAAAGTGGCACGCCTGCCACGGGTTCCGACCCTGGCACGCATAGAGACCGCTCTGAGGGACCACCCCCTGCGCACCCTCCCTGGTGCGGATAAAGAGCCACGCCTGCCACGGGTTCCGACCCTGGCACGCATAGAGACCGCTCTGAGGGACCACTCCCTGCGCACCTTTTCCAGTGTCGGGAAAGTGCAACGCCTGCAACATGTCTTGGCGCTGCACGGCACTGTGGCCGCGCTGAGGGACCACTCCCTGCGTACCCTGGTGGTGTCGGGAAAATGCAACGCCTGCCACGTTTTCCGACCCTGGCACGCATAGCGACCGCACCGAGTGGTCAGCCTCTGCGCACCCTCTCCAGCGTCGAGAAAGTTCCACGTCTGCCGCACTTTCCGGCCCTGGCACGCACAGTGGCCGCGCAGAGGGACCACCCCCTGCGCACCCTCCTTGGTGTGGATAAAGTGCAACGCCTGCCGCGCTGTCCGACCCTGGCACGCATAGAGACCGCGCTCGGGAACCACCCCCTGCGCACCCCTTCTGGTGCCGAGAAAGTGCCACGCCTGCCACGCCTTGCGAATCGTACGCGTATGTGTTGTGCGGTGTGCGTGTCAAGAGAGTGACTCGGTCTGTGCCTGTGTGTTTTGTGTCTGTGTATGATCTCTCTCTCTCTCTCTATATGTGTGTGTGTGTGTGTGTGTTCGGCTGTGTTTGGCAGTGCGTCTCATGTCAATGCTGCCGATGTGTCTTGTGCGTATAGGTGTTGTGTGTGTTTTGTGCGCATTTGTGCTACGTGCACGGCTGCATGTGGCCGCGTGTTTCGTATCAATGCCGCGCATATGTTGAATGCGTATGGTAGGCGACGCGGGTGCGACGAGGGTGGGGTGCAAGGATGATGATGATGAGGAGGAGGAGGAGGATGAGGAGGATGAGGAGGAACGAGGATGAGGTGAGGATGAGAGGGTGTGTGAGAAACACGGGTGCGACGTGGGAGGGAACAAAAGCCAGAACCTAACGAAATTTATTGGGAATAGCAAGCACACAAGGGAGGCGGTAGTAGGGAAGAAGGTACTGTAGGAAGGGAGGGTGGAGTCTTTTACGATGAGCTCGTCTCCCCCATCTCCCCAGGAAGCTTTGGCGCCCAGGTGCACCGCTGCGCCCGAGGGGGCCATAGGGCCCCAGGTGCAGGCGGTGACCTGTAGGGGCGTGCCATGCTCCGCGATTTGGACGCGCGCAAAGACAAAGTTGACGGTCCCCCGTGCGTAAGCTATCTGTCATGCTCTTGGCTCGCGCTTGGACGTGTGTTTTTCTCCTGGCGAGGTTAGCGACAGAGAATCTGGACGATCTTGGAGCATCTTGGATCACCCGGAGAGAACAAAGCACGCACAAAATTGGAGAATGCACGGGGAATGAACGTCTGAGCGATGGCGAGTGCCTGCTGCCTCTTTCTCTTTCTCTCTACCTCACTGTTTCGATGTGACAACGCTGCCCGCACAGCAGGTACGTTTCACAATCGTCACCAGCAATGCCGAACATGTTTAGCAGAGCTGACGCTCACAGGACAATCATGTTTTATGGACGGTTTCGAGGGATGACCCGATGCCAGTGGGCCCGGCTGCGCGATGTCGAAGCGCGTCCGATTACGTTCGCTCGGAGCGGCGATTCCCCAAACGCAGAGGGGCCAGTCGAGCGGGATCGGGGCGAGCGGGAGGCGGGCAATGGCGGTGCACCTCGATGTCTGACCATCGTCGGGCAGACGTCCTGCTCGTGGTAGAGGGCTTATGCTTCATTGTTTGAGTCTGGCTGAGCCCAGGGGTCTCGAGGTGGAGGGGACGGAGGAGGGAGGAGGGGACGCAGGGAGGGAGGGAGGGGGGGACGGAAGAGGGAGGAGGAGGAGGAGGAGGAGGAGGAGGAGGAGGAGGAGGAGCAGGAGGAGGAGGGGGAACACGCCGTAGGCGGCACGCTACCAGCCGCAGACGAGGTCTAGAGCCCCTGTCCGGGTGGCCTGGCGAGGGGGGGTCCCTCAGCCCATGCGGCATGAGACCGCCTGAAGCGCGCGGAGGGAGGAAGAAGGAAGGAAGGAGGGAGGGAAGGAAAGAAGGAGGACCGGAAGGAAGGAGGAGGAGGAGGAGGTGTAGGAGGAGCATCAAGAGGAGGAAAAGGGGGAGGAGAAGGTTGGAGGGGGGACGGAGGACGCGCATGGAGCAGGGGTGGCACCAGTCAGGCGCGTCCGAGCGTCCGCAGCCTCCGCCAACCTAAAGCTGCTCTGCTGCTGCCCTGCCGTCGACATCGGTCAGGGCCTCAGTGTCACACACACACACATGTGTACCTACACACATACTTACATATACATATATATACATAGAGATATATGTGTGTATATATCTAGAGGTGCGCATACATGTATGTAGTTCCCAGACAACGCGTGTATATACACTTCTCTACATGGTCTGATGAGCTTGGCCTGGCGGTTGGTCCAGCGGCTGGGTAGCCGCCGTCGTCGTGTTTTTCGCAGCCCATCGTGTGGGCCTGGCTGTTGGTCCAGTGGCTATGTAGCCGCCTTTGCCGCCCCGTCGCCGTCCGTCGTCTGGGCCTGTCTGGCGGCCTGGCGGCTATGACGTCGCAGTCGCCACCCTGTCGCCGCGTACTTTGCACAACATAGATTGCACCACATAGAAAGCATCGTACATATTGCATTATATACACACTAATCGCACCATGTTGATTGCACCACACAGATTGCACCACAAATACTTCTCCAAACATATTGCACAACATAGACTGCACAATATATATGTATATATATACATATATCTGTATATACACATATATATAAGTATATATAAGCATAAGCATAAACATATATATATATATATATATATACATATAGATTGCTCACCACATCGGTTCTTTATCCTCCGGAGGAATTAGGATCTACCGCCGCCCCGAGGCCGGGATGATCGATCCCCCCTGGAGATCCGCACTTTACAGATGACTCTGCCCCATCGCTCATTCTGAATATGAAAGTGAACCATCCGAGTTAAGCCAGTATTATTACCCTTCGCCTTCGTCAAACGATACTAAGCGCGCATTCGTTTTTCAACAATCGTCAATGTGCTTGAAACTCTTGAAACGACTGGGACGAAGTGCACAAGCGCGCGTCGTCCCGCGCCCAAGCCGAAATACGTCGAAAACCTGGGGTTTCGGAAGGGTTTCAAAATCGAGCGTCCCGGAAACATTCAAACCACAAACTGTTTCGCAACATGGCTTTCCCAACAAATGTATGCGTGAGTTTTTGCGAGTTCTTCTGAAAACCATCGGTATTTCAACATGTGTATCAATTGCGACCAAGCGGGCATCTCGCGCACGCATGTGGGAATCATTGGAACCCCTTTGCGCGCGTGCGGGGGGGGGGGGGGGGGGCACGACCCCTCTCAAACCACACCTTGCGGGCCACTCGCGCGCGTCGGCCGCGCGCGCATGTCGAAATCCGTCCAAAACCCTCGTCGCCGACGCATGGACACCATCATTGTCATCGCAGTGATCAGCATCGGCGCCGTTATCGGATTTGCCGTCGTCGTCGTCGTCACCAGCATCGCTACTATCATCATGTCTGCCGTTGCCGGCCTCGCCATGATGCCGCGCCCGCCCGAGCCACCGACCTGAACTGCAGTGCGTGCGCGTCAGCGCGGCTTGCAAAATGCGATGCCCAGCTGTCAGCGCCACCGCGGCCGCATCGGTCGCGCCAGAATAGCTGGCCGCTCGCTCTGCGCGCGAGCCTGCGCGCGCTGGCGCGGCCGCAGCGATGCGCCAGCCCGCGCCCAGTAGTCATCACAATCGTCGCCGCATGGTCTTTGCAAGCCACGTTGCGGATGGGTGGTGGGTGGGATGATCGCGAGAGCAGTGGGAGCGAACAAGTTCAAGTTTGGCAGGGTGAATTGCACCACGTAGGTAGCATCACATGCTTTGCACAACATAGGTTGCACCACGCATTCTGCGTCACATAGGGTGCACCACACATGGTGCACAACACAGGATGTTTCACACATGCTGCACCACACAACATGCGCAACGTAGATTCCACATATGCTGTACCATGCCGGATTGTACCACATAGCCAGCACCACAGTCACGTCACGACATTGAATGTACGTCGATCGCACAACTTATATTGCGCCACGCAAGTGTTGCAACCCACCAATATATATATATGTATGTATACATATATATATATATATGCTTGTGTGTATTACGCAACAACGATGGCAACACGTAATTTGCGCCACATTTGCTGCACCACGTAGATTGCACCACATAGAGCGCCCGACCTATTGTGCACAACACATAACGTGCATCAGATGTCGCACACGATGGGTTGCACAACACAGGTTGCACCAAGTATATTGCACCACGCAGATTGCTCTAGATTGCCCCATCAGGTGTTGTCTAACAGGTGTTACTCCAAACATACTGTCTGGGGCCCAACGTGGCTAAACTTCACCAGCACACATGCAGCAACACACACATTCATACATACATATCTGTATCATTTCCAAGGGTTTGGCTTCCAGAGTGTCCGCCCCCTCTGCTTCTGGCCTGCGTTCAGCTGCCCCCTTTCTCGACTGACGAAGTTGCCCTGGAGCATCGAATCTTGAACGTCCCAGTCGCGTCTGCGAGCCTTACTGAAGCTGAGCCCCTGGGGTTATTGTTGCTGTATCCACCACAACAGTGTTGCAGCTAGGCCGTGTGCGCATATTGAAATGTTCTCAGCAGTTCCTCGTGAGTGGACCCATCTTCTATTCTCATAGCAAACATCGGGTGTTTGTCGATGTGTTCAGGGACAGCCATGACATGCACCTCAGTGGCATGATTGGGTTGCTGCTGGAAGTTGTCGAATTGTTCTTCCTTGGTGGCCCTGATCTGGAGCTCCATCCAAAGACGTCGATCTGCCTTGGGAGTGCACCAAACAATTTTTGGCCTCGGCAGACGTTCATGAAGCGGTAGTGCGTTCCGCACTTTCTGATCGCACTGATACCCTAATACTTTGCCAACCACGACCTAGCCGGCATCATCATCGGTGTCGTTCATCTCGACTTCCGTCTCTCTCTCTCTCTCTCTCTTAATGCTCATGCTAGTTTCACCCCCCATTGTGCTCGCGGTCACCGCTGGGCACTCGAACTCCATCTGGTGCTTATCCATGCCATTCTTGCAGGCAGCAATCTCAGCCAGTCGGATTGCTCAACTCACCCCAACAAGCATTCTGCATGGGATTGGAAGGCCAAGGAGGGCGGAATTCGTCGGAAGCTCCTGAAAGCGCGAGCAGCCTGGCGGAAGGTTGCGGGCGCTGGCTTGTGCTCTTCCTGTCCTTTCGTTCTCCGCCCTGTTCCCCCCTTTATTCAACACTTCTGTCACGATGACGCGGGAGGCCCCGTCGAGTGCACGGCCTCAGTCATGACCCTCTCCCTTCCTTGCGCCATTGGCACTAGGCCAAGCTCGCCTGGCGAGTGCGGGGGGGTGGCTTGTCGAGGAGGGGCAGGGGAAAGGCAGAAGGAAGGAAGGGAACGGGAGTATGCAGGGAGGGGCGGATGGGAGGAAAGACGGGAGGTGGAGGACAGGAAGAGGAAGCGATACTGTGCAGTGGAAGGGGGCCTGAGGCGGATAGGGCAGAGGGGGCAGGGATGGGTAAGGGGCAGGCGGGCAATGAGAGGGGAAGGGGGGAGGGCGACAAAGGAACGAGGGAGCGGGCGGGCGAGTCTCCGAAGACCGCCTCCGTAGGCCCTTGGAAGCCGAAGGCCCTCCAAAGGACCCAAGACGGCCTTGGAAGGCCCTCTGGAGGTCTTTCGGAGGCCCTCCGAAGGCCTCCCGAGGCGGAGGCGGAGGCCGAGGAACGACAACTGAGACATTTCGCCGCGCGCAGGGTCTTCCGGACCCGCACAGACCCCCCCTCCCAATCCCCTGTCTCCTCCTCCTCCTCCTCCTCCTCCTCCGCCTCCTCCTCCTCCTCCTCCTCCGCCTCCTCCTCCTCCTCCTCCTTCTCCTCGTCCTCCTCCTCCTCCTCCTCGTCCTCGTCCTCCTCCTCCTCCTCCTCCTCCTCCTCCTCCTCCTCCTCCTCCTCCCAGGCCTCAAGCAACTTGGGCTCGAGCGCCATTTTGGCCTCCCACGCCCAACCTCGCGCCTCCACGTGGTGCTTGGGGGGCTGCGCACTTTCTGTCCCATCCTTCGGACGGCCAGTTGCGCAGGCGAAAGCGAGGCTTCGCCCGTGGCCCATGGCAAAGGCCTGGGGTACATGTGCGAAGTGTGGTACTTACGAGTACAATGAGAGGATCGTGGCAAATTTAGGGAAGTGCACAAAGTGTCATTGTCCAGTCAGGCTGTATAAGCCGAAGGAAGGTCCAGCATCCTCGACCACTCAGCCGTCCTTGCAGAATGTCAAAGGGTCGGTCGGGTCACAAGTGGCAGCGACTACGTCCACCATCCAGGCGCTGTCCGCTGCGATGGCCAGAGTGACCGACCCAGTCAGCCGCAAGGTGCTCGCCGAGCAGATCGAGTTCGCTGAGCGCGGGGCCCAGGCGTCGGAGCAGCCGGCCGTGGTCCCACCGAGTGAGGCAGTTCGGCGAGCAGAGGGCGCTTGGAAGGATGCCAAGCAGAAGCATGTGCAAGCGAGCGCAGCTGTCTCTCGTTGCCAGGAGAACCTGGTGGTAGCGATGAGGAGGGAGGAGGAGGCGGCCCGCACTCTGGCCCTTGCTGAGATCAGCAAGCGCACGGCCGCGGTGGCCCTCGCCCGCGAGGCGGGCGTGGACGTGCACACCGCGGGCGGCGCAGGCGGGGGCAGCACTTCTGGCGCTGGCGCAGGTGGCGCTGACGTCGAGCAGGTGCCGATGATGAACGTCACATGGGATGAGGAGTTTTTCAAGCAGCTCGACACCCTCGAGTGCACTGAGGGCGAGAGAGCGGAGCTCAAAAAGGTCGAGGTTGAGCTGAAGGCGGTCAGAGACAGTGTCATCAGCAAAGCCGACGAGGTTCTCAAGTGGAAGACCCAGGTGCTCGACCTCAGGGCGAAGGTCAAGGAGCGCATCGACAAGAAGAGGAAGATCGACGGCGGCATCAGTGGCGCCGCCGCGGGCGGCACGGCAGGCGGCGCTGGAGGCGGCGGGGGCCAAGGGCAGCCAACCGCTGCTGCGGCCCAGCCAGTAGCCCAAGGGGCTCAGCCTGGCGCGCCGTCCGAGGATGAGATCAAGATCGAGATGGAGCGCATCAGGGCAGTCACTGCAGCTGCCAAGGCGGCCGCCGAG
This sequence comes from Prorocentrum cordatum, assembly GCA_963575745.1. Classification (NCBI taxonomy): domain Eukaryota; class Dinophyceae; order Prorocentrales; family Prorocentraceae; genus Prorocentrum; species Prorocentrum cordatum. The sequence continues at coordinate 87,287 of CAUYUJ010020966.1, read as the reverse complement.
GGAGCTGCAGGAGTGGCCCCAGAGGCGGGCAAGGCGGAGGCGCCGCAATGAGGCGGCGCGGCGGCTGCGGGTCCATCGGCGCCTGCAGTCACCCAGCCGCTCGAGCCGAGCGCGGAGGAGCAGCCCACCAGCGAGGTCGACTCCTCCGTGTGCATGTTTTTCAGCAACGCCACCATGTTGGGCAACAAGACCTGGAGCTACCTCAGCTCCGAGGCCACGCTGTCCAAGTAGAGTACATCGGCATGGTGGAGTCGCACATCGGGGCCCACACTAGGGCCAAGTGGGCTCGTCGAGCACGGAGCTCCAAGCTCAAGTACCTGGACAATCCAGCGAGATCAACGGGTCGAGGCACCTCGAAGGCGGCGGAGGGGCGCGCCTACGAGGGCGGGGAGATCATGTTGGCTCGAGGTCATCTTTCTGTGCATCGAGTTTTTGACAAGCCGCGTGAGGGCGCCAGTAGCTACTGTGCTGAGGGCTCAGACGCTCTCGAGGGTTTCATGCCTGTTCTCGTGCATCTGTGCGGTTTCTCGCTGCTTGTTGTGCTGTTTTACGCACACCCGTCAGTTGAATTCATGGGTATTAACCCAGCCAGATTTGCCAAGTTGGGTGCATTCTTGTCTTCTGTGAAGCTTCCGTGGCTTGTCATAGGGGATTTCAACATTGATGTTGCCAAGTTTCAGAGGTCAGCGTTTTGTCGCCGCGTCGGAGGTGTGATCCGTCGGGCTGATGTGGAGCACACGTGCGTCGGGAGCGCAGGTAGTTCTCGCATCGATTTTGTCATGGCGTCTGAGTGCTGTCTTCCATACATTCGCAGTATCACACCAGTAGTTGACACGCCTTGGGCACCTCACATCGGCCTTGAGCTACGGCTAAGAGGCAATGGCGAACAGTTGCTGTGCAGATCTTTGCTTGTCGCTCCTAGGTTGCCGCAGGTGCCCAGGCCGTCTGCAGCGCCCACCGCTGGGTCCAAGTCGAGCGCGAAGAAGCTCGAGCAGGCCGAGCGAGCTCAGAAAAAGAAAGAGCGTCTGATTAGCGAACATCAGTTGCTGCACGGTGACATTTTCGGCAGCGCGTCTTCCCCCGAGCCTCCTGACCCTAGTGATCTCGACCCGTCGGCTGGCGGCCCCGTTGGCTTTTCGTCGCAGGTCGAACCTCTTGGGGATGAAGGCTTCGAGGGGCTTTTTGAGGCTGGCGAGGAGGACCCCTGGGCCAATGAGTCCTCCTTTCAGCCCGCGCCTAGAGTTTCGGAATCTCTGAGCAGCCCTCTTCCAGGCGCGCACGAGGCGACACAGGTTTCGTCGGCGGCGTCTGGGGTTTCAGCAGTAATTCGGAGTGAAGGTTATGGTTTGCCCCCCCAGCCGAGCGTCCTCGGAACGACGGTCCCCTGGAAGGGGGCCAGCGATCACCCCGCCCGTGCCGGTGCCGCTGCCTCTCCTGCTCCTCTCCCTTCGTTCTCTATTTCCCCCTCCTCGTGGGTGGCCGCTTTGGCTCAAGTCCCTTGGGCTGCACACTCTATTCACGATGTTTGGCCACCTATTCCACAGTCTCTCGCTTTCCAAGCTGGTGCACAGCATGTCCTGCCCATCAGTGGGGCCTTCTCGCGATGGGTCCAGGCCGCGGAGCTAGCCATCTCATCTCATCATGAGATCGGAGCTCCAGAGCGGTCTAGGGCAAGCGGCTGCGACCTGCAGGTGGTGTCGGTCAGGCAAGCTGAGCACATTCGTCAAGAGCCGTTGCGAGACGGCATTTCCACATGGTGGTCAAGGATTCACAATATTGTTCAGAGAATGCTACGACATCGGAGGCGTAGCAACGGCATCGTGCAGCTGGGGTGCCTGGCGTCTGCGTCCATCAGGTTGGCCGACCAGCCAGTGGACGGAGCAGGCGCAGCTTACCCTGCGCACTTCGGCTCCTGGCAGGGGCTTTTGCAGGACCTCAGGCGCGTGCTCGAGCTCAGCGTCGACGAGCTTAGCATGCTGGAGGAGAAGACTTCCAGAGCGTCCAAGAGGGCGCAGAATCGTGCAGCGGCCTCGTGGTTGAAGGATTTTCAGCAGTGGTTCAGCAGTCTGGATTCTCAGGGACAGGTTTTCAGATCGCTTAAGGACCAAGATCCTGAGCGCGACGAGTTCCACGACTGCGATGGATCGGTCAGAGTTCATCCCATGGAGATCGTGGACCGCAAGGTGCTTCGCTATCACAAGCTGTGGCAATCCGAGGTGGCCTCTTTGGATGAGATTCTCACCACCATGAGTACGGTCAGGAGCAGAGCTGAGGTGGAGCAGCTCATCCCGCTGGACGTCGCGGACGTTCGTGCGGCTCTGGCTCGCATGAAAGCTCGGGCTGGCCTAGGGATCGACAGGCTATCTCCGACCGACATCTAGAGGTTGCCCGACGAGGGCATCCAGTGCCTCTGCGACCTCTTCCACATGATTGAGGAGGGCCTCTCTTGGCCATGGCAGGTCATGTGTGTGGCGGGGAAGTTGTTAGGCAAGAAGTCGGGCGGGGACAGAGTGATCGGCTTGATCGCGATGCTGTGCCGAGTCTGGTCCATGGCCAGGGAGGTGCAGATGAAGGAGTGGTCCGCCCTGCAGAAGGAGACGGACCACTGGGACGCAGCCATCGCGGGGGACAGCGCCCTGCGGGAGGCCTTCGTTCGGGCGCTGCAGGACGAGGTCCACTCACGCCTGGACATACCGCACGGCCAGACGGTGGTCGACATTGCGTCTTTCTACGACTCCATCGAGTGGGAGCCTTTGACCTTGTGTGCCATGCGCAAAGGTTTTCCTGCAGTCATTTTGTATCTGGAACTTCAGATCTGCTTGGCGCCGCGCATGCTCGAGCAGATCGATTCTTTCAGCGAACCGTTCCAGGTGACTCGCTCAGTGGTGCAAGGGCTGCGGAACGGCACGAGGTTTGCCAAGTGCCTCACAGCATATGTGCGCCAGCGTCTTCGTCAGGCGCACGTTTCACTTTCAGAGCGAATTTGGATTGATGGTTTATCGCAGAGGGTCATGGGATCGAGACAGCACGTTAGATCCACGCTCATCAAGGGAGTGCTATCTACCATCAGGCTTTTTTCCAAGTTGCAGTTGGCTATCGCCGACAAGAGTGTTGTTCTGTGATCGCACCACAGTGATGCGCAGGTGGTCGAGCGCGTTCTCAAGAGGAAGGGCGTCACTCTGCGAGCCGTGCTGCAGACTGCTCACCTCGGGGTGGAATTATCTTGCGGCAGGCGGCATGGCCGAGCGACCGTCAGACAGCGGGCGCTCAAGTCCGTACGGGCGGCTGCGGAAGTACGCACAGGCTGCTCGGCGCTGGGCGGTGCCTGCCAAGCTGCAGCGTGCAGGGCCGCAGGCTGCCGCCGTCTACGGGCACCACGTGCACGGGCAGTTCGGCTCGGTGCTGCACTCACAGCGCCGTCGTTTAGGCGCAGCCGCGGGGTCAGCCAAGCGTGGCAGGTGTCTCACGACGCTGCTGGCGCTCAGACTCCCAGGTCATGATCCTGGAGTGCGGCTGCCGCGGCAGTGTTTGTCGCAATGGCTGGGTGTGTGGTTGACCGACGTCCAGATCAGGCCAGCCATCATGAGGGCTTGGCCGCGGGCAGTCGATCACCTTTCCAGTTTACCTGTGGGGCAGCGGGCACGTCATGTGCGCGGCCCCATGACGACTGTCATCATGTACCTGCTGGAAGCAGGTTGGAAGCCGATTTCTCCGACGGAATGGGAATTGCCGCATGATGGATCCTCGTCGACGCATTCGTGGATGTTTCACGGGAGCGATTTCGAGGCTCTGGATCAGGCAGAGCCCCTTTTGGACGAGTTTCAGCGGACAAGGGAGCTTCAGCAGTGGCGGACAGCAGCCACACACTTCTGCGGCGACGGAGTCGCTGACGGAGTAGATATGGTCTCACTGCATGCCATGATTTCCGAGTTGCAGGATGTAAAAAAAGGTAGGCAGTTATCGGAGCTGCTAGTTTCTATTGCCACAGGAGGCTTCTGGACGCGTGAGAGAAGCTTCCAGGCAAACCTTTGCAGTTCGCCAGTTTGCCTTCGGTGCGGGCAAGGTCCAGAGACTGCCTTGCACAGATGCTGGACATGCGAGGCGAACGCCAGCTCTGCGTCCAAGGCTTATGAAGATTCGAATGATCTTATCACTCAGGCTGTGTCGGAGTCCGAGGCTTTCTCGTGTTTTTGGATGCGGGGCCTCATCCCTGCTTCCTGGACCTCCGTTCCTTCCCCCGCTCCCGAAGAGGCCATCGTCGGAGGCAACTGGCTCGGGGGCTCTTTGGAGGACGGGTGTCTAGGGTTTGGCACCACGAGGGAGCCTCTGGTCCTGTTTGGGGACGCGTCGGGGGGGAAAGATACCCACGACGCCAGGCTTCGTAGGGTAGGCCTGGCCGTCGCGAATGTCAAGAGCTACGACACACCTACTCTAGGGCCTTTCTTGATGGGGCCGCTCCCTGGGCCCTCTCAGACAGAGTGTACCTAGAGGCGAGCTTCTTGCGTTTCTTTGGGCTCTTAGATTCTCTGTAGGAGTTATCGTTTACGTTACTGACTGTGCTGAAGTGGCCAGGGGGTGGTACTCTGAGCTTTTTCGTCGTCCCGAGGGGCCGCAAGCCGACCTTTGGAGAGAGGTCGGCAAGCTCCTCTTACGACAGGCTCGGCACCCTGCCAGTATAATCATCATGCAGGTGCCCTCGCACCTCAGCCCACGGGAGTATCTCGCTCGTGGAATACCCAGTTGGCTTGTGATTGGCAGTGCTTGCGTCGACGTCCTTGCTGGAGAATCAGCCGCGCACGCGCGGGTTTCGCAGGCCAGTCGTTTCCGAGTTATGCCCATCGAACACAAAGCTCTGTTAGTGCGGAGGAGGCTTTTACGTGTAGGGTTGGATTCTATCAAGGCCGCCCAGGAGTCGGGGGAAGCTGGGGCCCCAGCTCGGGCTGGCCCACCTCCTCCCCCTCCTCCTCCTATCGCCATTGCACGCTTCGCGTCTGCCCACTCCCTGACCGAAAGTGGTAGGGCGTGTAGTGTGTGTAGGGGCTCCTCGACCAAAGCGGTGTTAGCGGAATGGTTAAAAAATGGATGCTTCCAACTCCAGCAGGTGAATAGTCAGATCGCTCGTGTTCCTAGAGGGCGGCGTTTACACTTGGCTGGGGGTTGGACCCATCCCACTCATGCTTTGATTTATCATAAAGACCTTCAGTTGTGGTATTGCGGCACATGCGGTTTTTACTGTCAAGCCCAGCTCGGGGGGCTAGCGGAACCGTGCAAACTACCCATCTCGAAGGCCAGGCGCGAATATCTCGACAGGATCGAGCGCGGCCTGCCTCCCAAGTGCAAGAGCTGAGCATCAAGCCTAGTTTTCACTACGTGAAGGCGGAAATCCTGGAAATCCTCCTCCCAGGCACCTGTGGCACTGGGTGCCCTCGGGCGTCCCAGAAAAACAGGCGGATTGCAGCCCGCTTGGCACCCCTGTTTGCCCGTAGTGGACCAGGGGGAGAGAAAATTGCGCCTCGCCGCCATGTTTTTCCACCCCTTGCGGTGACCCGGCACGTACACCGCGTGCGCCTGGGCGGGTGGGGGGTCCCCTGCGGGGGGCTCATGGTGGATCCACACCCATTCTTCCCACGGTGAGGGTCCCCCGCCCTGGCGTGCGTGGGGGTGTGCGGTCGCCCGAGGGAGTGGCGCCCTTCGGGTGGCTTATCGGGGCGGCACGCCGAGTGGCGTGTCGCTATGTGATGGCAGTGCGCCCGCCGCTTCGGAAGTGTGAGAACGCGCGGCGCGCCCAGGGGCGTGTTGCGCGCGGCGCGCCAAAGTGCGTGTCGCCTGATATGCTCTTGGTGGTTTGGCCAGGAAGGAGTGAACATCTCAATGATGGAGGAACTCATTTGGCAGGATCACGTTTCTCGTATTCCACAAGCTTCTCGGCGGGCTCCACGGGTGGGCCTCTGGTCCCTCGTGGCCGCGCTGCTCATCGTGTTTAGGGGGTGCTTCTTTCAAATCACTCTTGTGATGGCGGAAACCCTGGAAATCCTCCTCCTCCTCCTCCTTTTCCTCCTCCTCCTCGTCCTCCTCCTGCTCCTCCTCCTCCTCCTCTTACTCGCCCTCCCCTCCTCTTCCTCCTCCTCCTCCTCCTCTTTCTCCTCCTCCTCCTCCTCCTCACCCTGCTTCTCATCCCCCTCCTCTTCCTCCTCCTCCTCCTACTCCTCCTCCTCCTCCTCTTCTCCTCCTCCTCCTCCTACTCCTTTTCTTCTCCTCCTCCTCCTCCTCCTCCTCCTCCTCTTCCTCCTCCTCCTCCTCCTCCTCCCTGGCGTGCGTTACCCAGCACCTCGTATTCTCGTTGCGCGCTTGTCTGAGTTAGGAGCTGCGCGCGAGCATCCTGGCGCATGTCATCAGATGTATGCCGTTCCCAATTCCCAGACATCCAGCTGCCATTTTTTTCGAAACGTGGGCCCCTGATGTCTGGACCACTTCCCGAGGGCTGGTTTTTCGTCCCAGATCATCTTTTGACGGTCCCGAGGCCCGGCGAATGCCCCTGGATGCCGAAAACAGCCCCAAACCGCCCACTCCAATTTTTTGAGAAGCGTCGAGTCTATGGGTACGGAAAGGCCGATCCCTATCCTATCCCATCATCCTGCCCCTTTGCCTCCTCCTCCTCTTCCTCCTCCTCCTCCTCCTCTTCGTCCGCCTCCTCCTCCTCCTCGTCCTCCTCCTCCTCCTCCTCCTCCTCCTCCTCACCCTCCTGACCCTCCTTCTCCTTCCCCGCCGCCTCCTCCTCCCTTGCCTCCTTCTCCTTCCTTTTCTCGTCCTTCTCCTCCTCCTCCTCCTTTTCCTCCTCCGCCTCCTCGTCGTCCTCCTCCTCCTGCTCCTCCTCCTCCTCCTCTTACTCGCCCTCCCCCTCCTATTCCTCCTCCTCCTCCTCCTCCTCCTCCTTCTCCTCCTCCTCCTCACCCTGCTTCTCATCCTCCCTCCTCCTCCTCCTCCTCCTCCTCCTCCTCCTCCTCCTCCTCCTCCTCTTTCTCCTCCCTCTCCTCCTCTCCTCCTCCTCCTCCTCCTCCCTCCTTCCTCCTCCTCCTCCTCCTCCTCCTCCTCCTCCTTGGGGCCCCCACGCAGGGCTTTCCAGATCCGCGCCGCCCCCCCCCCCCCCCTGGACCCCCTGCCGGCGCGCAGCCCGGGCCGGCCGGCCCTATCGCGAGATGGCGGCGCCCGCCGGCGGGCAGGGCGGGCCCTCGCTGCAGGCCGGGGGGGGGGGGGAAGTTGAATGACATAAACAGAAAAACTCAAAGGTCCGCGCAGATTTCTCCGATCTGCGCTGGACCGCCCTGGTGTCGCCTCCAGCGCCGCTCCTGGCGCGGTCCGCACGCCAGGGAGGGGTCCGGGTCCAGCGCCGATCCGAACAATCCGCGCGGACCTCCGAGTTTTACGTTTATGTCATTGTCCGTTCCCCTGGCTCTCTTGGTTCTTCCAAATATGGGAGATGGGCAGATACGAAGGGGGGAAGGGGCGGGAAAACGGGAGACGAGTAATCTCCAATGCAGGTGCGGCGGGACATGTGGGTTTCGCTTCTTGTCCTCCGTATTCCTTTTCTTTTCCATCAGGGGTCCAGAAACTGCCGACCTGCATTGAAGGCAATGATCGTATAACATAGTCGACCCGTCGCCTCCTTTGAGCACGTTTTCTTGGCATCCGACATGTAGCGACATCCCGCCCGCTCGATCCAGGACGGCGCCAATTCTTCGTTTGCCCTCTTCCTTACATCTCTCTTGCCCCCGACTCCCCCAGACCCACACCCTCTCCCTCGTCCTCCTCCCCCTCCCTCCCCTCTCCCCCCACTGGGGGTCAAGATCTGCCATGCCACGCGCCCGCGGACAGACAAGGCAAGACAAAACATGATAGCACTGAGTCGGGCATGTCCCTCTGCAGGAGGAAAATTCAAAAACAGTCAAAAGATAGTTTGTGGACGATTCGTTTGCGTAAGTATGTTTGACCATTTTGGGATATGTTTGACTGTTTTAATTGTGTCTTCCAAAATCCGCCTGTAGGGGGACATGCCCGACCTAATGATAGCAGCGCCATGGAAAGGGATGGGTGGGAGGGGTGGGACGTCATACACGATCGAGCGTCTCATTAAGACACCTCCTGCCGAATAGCAGGGCCAGCGTTTCTCAACCAATCTGCAGGACAGCTGGCACAGCTCCTCGAGCACTTTCGCCCCTCCAGCGTCAGCAACATACGTTGAGCCCAGGCTTGCGCGAAGCAGCTCCAGGGAAGTTGGGCCAGCTTTCTCACCTGACCATCATCTTGATGCCACGTTCCGCTGCGTGGCGCCAGCGCGCCTCGCTTGGGCCACTGCTCCTCTTCCGCGTGCCCCCCCCTCCCCCCCCTGGCCGCGCCCGGGCCTCGCTGCTGGGGCGGCGCGCGAAGTAGCGGTGGCCAAAGCTCAGACGTCGACCAGCCGTTCGGCTGATTGATGCCCCACCTGACCGAGACTGAGGGCGCCCGAGAACCTCGATCCTCGAGGTCCGATCCTCCTGCGCCTCCCCCCGCCCTCCCTCCTCCTCCCTTCTCCCCTCCCCTCTCCCCCTCCTCATCGCCCTGCTCCTCCTCCTCTTCCTTCTCCTCCTCCTCCTCCGCCTCCCTCCCTCCATCCATCCATCCCTCCCTCCCTTCCCTCCCTCCCTTCTCCCTTCTTCCCTCCTCCTCCTCCTCCTCCTCCTCCTCCTCCTCCGCCGCCTCCGCCTCCTCCGCCGCCTCCGCCGCCTCCGCCGCCTCCGCCTCCTCCTCCTCCTCCTCCTCCTCCTCCTCCTCCTCCTCCTCCTCCTCCTCCTCCCTCCTTCTCTCTTCCCGCGCGCCGTGCTGCGCCAGTGCTCCAGAAACTGGCCTCGCCTGGCCCGCTCCCCGACACCCCCGCGGCCGCTCAGGCGGACATCGCCGCGCTGCGGGAAAAGTACCAGGCGCGGCCCGCCGCTCCCCCCGCCGTGCACCGCCGGGGCGAAGGGAGGCCAAAACATCGAGGGGGAGGAGGAGGAGGGAGGAGGAGGAGGAGGAGGAGGAGGAGGAGGAGGAGAGGAGGAGGAGGAGGAGGAGGAGGAGCAGGAGGAGGAGGAGCAGGAGGAGGAGGAGGAGGAGGAGGAGGAGGAGAGACGGACAGCTCCCACCCGCCCACCCCCGCTCCCTCCCCTCCCCTCCCGCCGCTCGCTCGTCTCTCCCATCGGAGCCTGAAGCGGTGAGGCCGGAAGCGGGACTGGGCGGCTGGGCAGTGTACCCACTTGAGCCCAAACACCTCACGCACCCGCAATGGCCTCGCCCGCTGCCGCCGGCTCCTTCTCTACCAGGATGGGAATCGTCGGAGCTGTGCGTCAAGCAGTGGCGAAGCGTCCTGGCTCGCCTATCGCCCTACCAGACAATGTTCTAAGAACCTTTTGTGGTTTCCACGAAAGGTTCTTAGAACATTTCTGGCGGAGTCTGTCTTGTTTTATCATATCGAGTTAAGGTTCTAAGAACATTGTTTTTGTTATGAGAACATGTGTTCTAAGAACATTTCGTGGTAGCACTATAGGAATGCCGGGTCGGTCCCTGCTCAAGTGCGGGGACGTGTCGGCGCTGTTTTGAACACTCATGGGACCATCATGCGAGGACGATTGGCAATCCAGAACGCACCTTGAGATGTTGAAGTTGCGATTGAGCACCTGGTTTACTTATCAAAGCGCGAAGCCGACCGGCGTAATTAACAACGGATTCTGTCCTCAGGAGCGCGAGTTCGGTGCAATGCAGAAAGAGAAGACTGGCCTCGAGAGCGCGAATCTGGCGAAACTTACGAAGGGTTCTGGCCTCGGGAGCGCAAATCTTGCGTATGTATGGACGCTTCGCGTAACCCCACCAGCCCTCCTGTTGTCGCTCCTCTCCTTTCTCTCGTGTGCAATTTAGGCTCCTGCTGGTTAGCGGTAGCTCTGGATGGCGCGCGGCCTTTCCGTTTGCGTTCGCGATCAAAAAAAGTAAAACCACCAGCCCATCCAGAAACGATGCCAACAGGACTTGCCCTAATGAGGGATGTGGAGTGGAATGCAGAGGAGGAAAGGGTTGCGTTAGGCGTTGTACCCCAAGAGGGGGAGCATGGAGGAGGAGGAGGAGGAGGAGGAGGAGCAACAGGAGGATGGGGAATGTGGATTTGGGGAGAGGGACGAGGGACGAGGAGAGAGGAGGAACAGGCGGATGAGGAATAGGAGGAGGAGGAGGAGGAGGAGGAGGAAGAGGAGGGCGAGCAGAAAGGCCAGAGGCCTCCTGGATGCCTCTCGGAGTCTCTTCGCAATTCTTTCGAGAGTTTCTTGGAGTCGGGGTCTCCTGACAGTCCCCGGGATATTTTGGGGTGTCTTGGGTGCCCCTGGGAGGCCTCTTGGGGCCTCTTGGGGGTCTCTTGGAATTCTCTGGTGCATCTTGGGGCCATCTTTGGGGCCTTCATCTTGGGCCCTCCTGGGTACTTGTTGGGCCCACTTGGGGCCCTCTTGGGGCACCTGTGAGAGCCTCGGAGATCATGTGTTGGGTCATTTTGGATGAGATGGAGATCGATCAGAACGGAGTGTGGCTCCTTAATCAGGGCCCCCCCCTCCCCAGGAGGCCCAACTGTGGCCAACAACTTACCACATCCATGATGTTGGCATTCTCGCCGAGGCCTCTTCAGGCGCATTGATGCCTCCGGGGGGCCTCTTGGGGCGTCTTGGGGGGTCTCTAGGGAGCCTCTTGGGGGCACCTTGGGGGCCTCTTGGGGCCTCTTGGGGCCTCCTTGGCACCTCTTGGGGCCATCTTGGCACACCCTGGGGGGCCCTGGGGACCATCTGTGGGCCATCCTGGAGGAGATCGATCAAAGGAGAGGCACTCCCTAATTAGGGTCCCCCCCCAGGAGGCCAAAACGTAGCCACAACCTCAGTACACACATGATGATTTTGGCTTCCTGGCCGAGGCCATCTTGGACGCTCCAACCCCTCGCGAAACGCCCCGTCCAGACCGCTTGCTACGAAACCACTCACGTCCAAAGAGCTGGTGGGATGTACGAAACAATCTAGACGCTTCGCGTAACCCCCAAGCCCATTCAGGAACGATGCCCAGGCGATTTGCCCTGATCAGGGATGTGGACGAGCATGCAGTGGAATAGCGGGCTGGGGAAGCCGTCATACCCCAAGAGAGGAAGGATGGAGTAGGAGGAGGAGGAGGTGGAGGAGGAGGAGAAGGAGGAGGGAGAGGGGCAAGTTAGGTGCGCTCGCGTCAGATCTGACGTCCTACCCCTCCCTTCCATCCCTTACTATCGCGTAGATCGCATGTATTCGCTCAGTCGGATGTCGTAGCATGGCGTCATTGCATGGCATAGCATGGTGTTGAAGATCAACGCGTAGCATGGCATAGCATGGCGTGGCGACGCCCCACCGGGGGAGGGGGCTTCTGCGGCCAAAACAATCAACGAGTCGGCACCGAGTGTGTAATCACTTTTGATGGTTGTTTCGAGGGGCTATTTTTCTAGATTGTGGGGCCTATGTGGAAGGACCGAAAACCATGCTGTGGCATGACACTGGACATGATGACGCCAGCGCTGCAGTGGGAGCACGATTCGGAACAAGCGGAAGCGCGGAAATGAGGCCACCGTTGCAGCGGGAGCACGATTCGGAACAAGCGGAAGCCCGAAAATGAGGACAGCGCTTCGGCAGGAGCAACAGCTTGAAAAAAGCCCAAGCGAAAACCCAGTTCCCGGGAATCTTGTGTGTAACAACGCAGGAAGCAAAGGGGGCCAGGTATCTTTCGGACGTCATCACGGGAGAGAGGAGAATAGTATTCATAGTGTGGATTTGTGGAGGGGAGAAGGGAGGAGGGAGAAGGAGGAGTAGGCGAATGAGGAGGAGGAGCAGGGCCAGCAGAATGGCCAAAGGCTTATTGGATGCCTCTGGAGTCTCTCCGGATGTCTCCTTGAAGCTTTTTGGAGTCCTTTTGGGGCGTCTTGCGGGCCTCTTGGCGGTCCTGGTGGCCTCTTGGAGCGTCTTTGGTGCCTCTGGGGGACCTCTTCAGCCGCCCATTCGGGGTTTCTTGGGAGCCTCTTGGAAGCCTCTTGGGGATCTCTCGGAGGCTTTCTGAAGCCTCCATGGCGCCTCTTGGGGCCCTCCTGGTGCACTCTTGGGAACCGTGGCGGCCGCCTTGGGGGATATCAAGGGGGTAGGGGGAGAGGTCAAGACACCTTCCTAAATAGCAAGCCGTCTAGCTCACTCCCACCCGCCCTCCCAACAGAAAAGTAACACCCGCGCCTGAGCATGTTCAGCGCTCGTCTTTGGATGGACAGCTACTGCGAACCAACACCGACCCCATGTGCGCGACTCTGGGGCGAGGAGTGCCACGCGTGCCAGGCGCGCCACGCGCGCAAGGCACCCCTGGGGCCCGAGCGTGCCAGGCACGCCTGGTGCGCCAGATGCGCCACGTGTTCCGCGTGCGCCAGGTGTGCCGCATACTCCAGCCGCGCCAGGTGCGCCACGTTCGGGGCACGTGCAGAGTGTGTCCAGTGCGCCTGCGCAGGTGACAGCACACATCGGGAAACATGTCGGCCCCTACCATCCTCGTCGAAAACCATTTCCATGATTGTGTCTGGTGGGCCTGCGCGCAGCAGGCCATACGTCACCACCCCCGCCGTCCCTGTCAAAAACCACTTGACAGTGATCGCGGGGTGGCCGCGCATGATTCAGATTTTGCCGCGAGGTTCATGTTGTATATTTTTGTCAGGGTTGGTAGCCCTGCGCACAGCAGGCAATATGCTGACACCCCCGCCGTCCTTGTCAAAAACAGTACAACGTGCTCGCGGGCCTCACGAACATGACTCAAGACTTTGCCCTAAAGTGTAGTTTGTATTGTTGTTTGACAGGGCTGGTGGTGGGGGCGCATCGGGTTGACCGCGCATGCTCCAAATGTGAAGACAGAGTGAGTTTTGTATGTTTGGGGACAAGGATGGTGGGGGGGGTGGCCCTCATAGGGTCCTCATTGTTCCTGGTTGGCTGCCGGTCGCCTGGGGGAGGAGGTGTATATTCACAGGGGGCAATGGTAAACCTTTTCCCGAAGGGGAAGGGAGTTCAAAGAAGAAACGCTCTAAATCACTCACGCCCTAGAGGGCTGGTGGGATTGTTGCCTCGGGGGCACGGGTTTTGCGTTTTTTTTCGTGTCCCAGGCCCCCCGCCAATTTAGAGCACACGCGATTCGGGCGTGGTGGCCAGGCTGGTTTTCGGCCCACCCCCACTCGCGCAGACACTTACAAGTATTTGAGCATTGGGAACGTCCAGCTGGAACTGGCGCAGCGTGCAGGGAGCCTCATCCGTGCAGCCTGGTGTGGCCTCACAAGGGAGCTGGTGGATTCTGCGATCACTTACGGACCCCAGCCCCCCACGCCACCCCACGGGTCCAACCGATGCTGGGGTGTCGAATCCGCCCCGAAGGGTTTCATATGCTCGCAGGTATCATTCAAACTGAGAGCCCCGTCGGGTGTTTCCAGAACCCTGGCCTGCAGGAGTAGAGTCGGTGTGCGGCTGCCTGCTTATGACGCTCCGCCAGCGCTCTGAAAGCTGTCTCGTTCGGCGTTGATGGTCCTCCCTGGGACGGGAAGTTCGTCGGCGAGTGCGTCCAGAATTGGGTGCTCATCTCAGCCCTCCAGGTGTCCATCAGGGCGGGAGCCAGACGTACCACACTCCCCGCCTCCCCGTCCCTCCTCTCCATCGCAAGCCCTCGGCTCGGAGTCTCCCATGTCTGTGTCCCCTTTCCACTTCTCTCCCCTCGCCTCCCCTTCCTGCCCCCTCATCTCCCCTCGGAGCTCCCTCGGCCCAGAGTACCTTGGACCCCTTCCTCGGGACCGAACGTTCATCGCGAGTCGTTTTCTGACGGCCCCGGGGCCTGGCGAGGGTCCCGGAAGGCCCAAAGTGGCAACAACATTTTCCTTCGTTTTTTTCGCAACGAGAGGTCCGCTCGCGCGATTTGTGACATCCTACATCTCCCACCCATCCCTTCCCACTGTGCTGTTTTTCTCCATCCGCGGACGCGTGTCATTCAGCCGGAACGAAACAGACTGGAAAGATCGGTAACTTTCCCAGGGGTGCCCTTGCATCCTTGCCTCCTCGGTCCATTCTTGACCTCTCTCGATTGCTGGCCCCGCTCGAAAAGCCTCAGCATGGGCGCCCAAGGGGCTTGCATCCTTATCGCGCATCCTTCCCATCAGTTTTGATTGTGTAGCTCCCAAACCAAGACATCCGACACCCCCGAAAAATTGGAGCGCGGGCGGTTTGGGGCTGTTTTTGGCTTCTGGGGGCCCTCGCCCACCGGATGTCTGGGAACAGAACCCATCGTTTTCTTCGGCGGCGAGCGAGAGGAGGAAGTGAGAAGGGGAAGGCCTTCTCAGAAGGCGGCGGGGCTTCTGAGAAGCCCTGCGGCCTCCTGAGAACTCTCTGGCGACTTCGGGGAAGGCTTAGACCACTTCTCAGAGGGCCAGGGAATGCCGAGCCTTCTGAGAAGGCCCACCCCTCCTGACCCAGACCCCCGACGTCGTGATTTTTGCATGACGTGACCCCCAGGAGCCTGGACCCCTTCCCGGGGACCAGTTTTTCATCCTGAGCAGTTTTTTGACAGTCCGGACGCCCAGCGAGGGCCCCTGGAGGTCGAAAATAGACAGAAATCTCCCGTCGTGCTTTTTTGTTTTTGCATCGCGAGGAGGTCTGGGGGGAGAAGGCGTGCCCTCTCTCAGAAGGCCGCCAAACTCTTGGGACCGCGCGGCACCGGCGCCCTCCCCGCCGGCCGGCCGTCCACCCCCCCCCCCAGGAGCAGGCCAACTCGGACGCGCCGTCCGCCAAGCTGCAGTTCGAGTTCGCGTGCCCGCCTTGGAGCAGGGGCTCGACTCCAGAATGGATTTCCCCAA
>CAUYUJ010020966.1:42364-67364 GCA_963575745.1 Prorocentrum cordatum | reverse complement strand
CAAGTATGGTCAAAACATTGTCTGGGAGCGATTTTTGTGTTTCAACATGTTTGAAATGTTTTGAATATGTTTGATTTGTCGTCCAAAATCCGCCTGTAGGAGGACACGCCCGATCTAACCTTAGCCCGAGTGACCTTAAGTGCGGACGCGATAGGGGTCCCCCGATGCCCGAACGCGATGCAGCAGTAGCGTCCTGCGCGCTTGTGCTTGGTCCCCCCGCGGCCCCCAAAAAGCCGCGCACCAAAGGTCACTCTTACCCAGGGTGAGCCATGCGTGTAGTCGAAGGAGGGGCAGCTCGCCCTGACGTTGCCCTAACGTTGCCCCCTCAGAAGGGATGAGCAGCAGCTCGCCCTAGCGTTGCCCTAACGTTGCCCGTTCAGAAGGGAGGAGGAGCGATGTGTCGCCAACTCCAGCTCGCCCTGGCGTCGCCCCAGCGTTGCCCTGTCAGGCGGGGGGCAGCAGCAGCAGCAGCAGCAGCAGCAGCAGCAGCAGCAGCAGCAGCAGCAGCAGCAGGACCAGCCGCAGCTGCAGACGGGCAGACGCGGAGCAGCGGAGCCTGAGGCCGACCTGGCCGGGAGGGGCGGGGCAGGGTAGGAGGGCGCGTTCTCCACACTCCGGCAGTTCTCGCCGCCGAGAGCTGGGCCTCCCAGGTGGGCTCGGAGCAGATGGGGTCGGGGGATCGCGCCGCGTCGCCGCTGCATCGGCGACGCGGCTCGATCTGGAGCCTTGGATTCCTCCGCACGCGTCAGCGATACACCGCCGACGTCGCCGATGCATCGCCGATGCGTCGGCGATGCGGCGCGATCGCGATCCTCCGACCCCATCCACTCGGACCCCATCTAGGAGGCCTTTATAAGACCGCGTGCACGGTTGTCCGTCTTGCTCGGCGATGTGCTACCGCGACAGCAATGATCCTCTGTGCCCGTTCCAGGGACGGGAGGTTCGGGCCCCCCATACTGGGTGGTGGCGGACCGCGTGGTGACCTCGGAGTCTCCAACGACCTCGCCGAGACGTCCTCGGAGAACGCCACGAGTCCTCAAACCGCGTGGTGACCCCGAATCCCCATTGAATCAGTATGCGGTGTGGTCACCATACTGATTCGGGTCCCCCGGCAGAGCGCGAGATAGCGCACGGAGTCGCTTCCCTTCAGGAGGGGAGGGGCTCTTCCTCACCTGGGCGAGACCGAAGGCAGGCTCCTCACACGCATAATACACATTCTGCATGGGGAGCAGAGCCTTCTTTGCCCACACCTCCTACGTTTTTTGTTTGCTCAGGACAACAACCCCGCGCAGGAACACAGAAACAGGAACACCCCCACCTCATCCTCATCATCATCACCATCATCATCACCATAATCACCATCAGCATCGGCAGTATCATTATCATCATCATCAGCATCATAATCTTATTCATCTTCTCCATCAGCATCATCATAGTCATCATCATCACCATTCTCATCATCTCCTCCAGCATCAGCATCATAATCATCCTCAGCGTTATCGTCTTCATCAGCGCCATCATCACCATCATCATCACGATCATAACCTTCATCATCGACATCCTCATCACCATCATGGTCATCATCCTCGTCGCACAACCATCCTGCATAATCTCTTCCACGCTCCCATAATGACCCATCGGTCAGCATCATGATTTTCAGCATCATCATCCTCGTCAGTATCATCATCATGAGCATCATCACCATCACTCCATGTGTTCGCATTCACCTTCACCACACCACGATCATCGTCGCACACACTCAAGCATCCGCTCACACACCCACACATCAATCTTCACGAAGTCTCGAGTGAGAGTTTCGTGAGCGAGTGAATAGCGAGGAACTCTCGAGCGCGAGCCCTCCTCCCCCCTTATGGGGTCCCCACCTCCATATTGCAATCCGAGCCCAGCCATCCGAACCTTGTCACCGCCAACATTTTTGAGTTCCTCGGACCCTAATCTGGAGAAGTCTCGAGCGGGAGCCTCGTTAGTGAGTGAATCGCGTGGAACTCTCGAGCGGGAGCCCTTCCCTATGGGGCCCCCACCTCCATGTTAAAATCCCGAGCGGGGCCATCTGAACCTGTAATCGTCGTCACCTTTGGGCTCCTCGGGCTTGACCCTGGAGGAGGACTCGAGCGGGAGCCTCGTTAGTGAGCGAATCGCGCTGACGTCTCGAGCGGGAGGCCCCCCGCCTCATGGGGTCCACATTTCCGTGGGTCCCGACCTCCATAGGCCCCCCCGACGTCCCCGGAGGCGCCCCGAGGCGTCCGGAGGCCCCCAGGGGCCCAACCAGTGGCAGAGAGCGGGGAGCGTTCAGGAACTCCCCAGAGCCGACCGGAGTTCTCCCTCCAGGTTTTTCGAGGGTCGAGGACAATATCTGGCACCATTTGGTGGCGAGCAAAGGCTCAGCAACAGGTGGAGGAGGAGGAGGAGGAGGAAGAGGAGGAGGAGGGAGGAGGAGGAGGAGGAGGAGGAGGAGGAGAAGGAGGAGGAGGATGAGGGGGGGGACGAGGAGGAGGAGGGGGAGGCGGAGGGGGGTTGCTCCCGCAGAGTGCATTCCTCGCATGCGGCGCAGTATTCCGAGGGGGCATGGTATCTCTAGCACACATTGCGCGGTGGGGGCGGACAGGGGACGTCGACGGCCCTGCGGATGTTTGCACTGCAGTGTGCGCCAAGAAAGTGGAATAACATCTCGACAGGCTTGAATCAAGGGAGAAAAATCCACCCGGACCAGGCAATTGGCGTTTACTAAACGACCCTGGGCGTTTATCAAAAGCCCTGCCCTGTTTGATTCCTTGTTTGGGTGCGTTTACTAAGCGGCCTCGCTTGCCAGGGTTGCTATTATGGGGGTGGATGTTAGCCCTCTATTGAAAGAGCCTCGAGGCCAAGGTTGCCCGCGTCGTGCAGCAGAGGCGAGCAGGAGATCGAGAGGCAGCAGGGGGGGGGGGGGGGGCGCGCGGCGAGGAGCACGTGGACCTGTGGCTCTGCCTCCAGCCCCGCAACAGCGTGGCGCGGCTCCTTCACGCCATGGCGCCCTCATGGGGGTCGACGTTATGACAAAGACACACACACACACACACTCGCACGCTCGCACGCACACACACAACACAACACAACACAACACAACACCACACAACACCACAACACACCACACCACACAGCATCACACACCACAACACAACACCACACCCCACACCACACCACAACACAACACAGCACAAACCGACACAATACAGCACATCACAGTACAGCACAGCACAGCACAGCAGAACACAACAGAACACAACTCACCCGCACGCACGTTTTACGCGGCAGCGCGGCGGAGGCAGTCCGCACGCGCGCTCGGGCAAGCCGGGTGACGGCATTGCGGATTGCCCGACGCACACACACATACGCACACGCACACGCACACGCACACGCACACACACATACAAACACACATTCGCAGGCACGCCCGCACGCTCGCGCACACACACACAACACAACACCATACCACCTATCACAGCACGACGCAACACACCACAACACAACACAACACAACCCAACACAGCACAACACAACACAACACAACACAACACAGTACACCCACACACACGTTTTACGTCGCAGCGCGGCAGTGGCAGTGGCAGTCGGCATTGCGGATTGCCCGACGCACACACACAGACACACTTACACACGCTGCGTCGGAGATTAGGGCTCATCCGCAGCCCCTCGTGGGTTCGGCCCGCAGAGCCCTGGCTTCGATCGGGGATGGCCGTACTTTCTCCATTTTGCGGTGGCTAGCGGGGCAGGGTTGCCGTCGTCGACGTCGTCATCGTCGTCTTCGTCGGCAGTAAGCCAGTCCTAGAGCACTTCGAGCTGTGTGGCGGATATCCCTGCTGCGGGCCTCCGTCGTTCGCCGTCCTAGTACTGAAACTGGTGGCGCTGGGGTTCGGTGATGAACGCTGCCATCTTCCTCCTCCTCCTTCGAAAAAGAAGAAAAACTGCATAAGCATAAGCTTTTGGAGCTCTGCGCGGATCTCTTGGATCTGCGCTGGAGCCTCCCCGGCGGCGCCTCCAGCGCCGCCCCTGGCGCGCTCCGCGCGCCAGGGAGGGGATTCCAACGCGGATACAAGAAATCCGCGCGGAGCGCCAAAAGGTTATGAGGGGGCGTTGTTTCTTCTTCTATGGCCTTGCGCATCGCGCCAGCGTGGTTATCGTCACCGTCATCATCACCGCCGTCTTCGCTCAGGATTTGCCAGGCGAGGTTTTCGGGGCGAGATTTTCTTGGCTACTCCGTTCTTCTGGTGTTGGAGCGGCAGCCATGGGGCGCAGGCCAGTCGTGGGCGGCAACTGGAAGTGCAACCCGGACAGCGTGTCCAAGCTCGACGACCTCATCAAGAACATCAACGCTTGCGACACGAGCAGGCTCGACGAAGAAAAACGCAATCAACATAGACTTTTGGCGGTCCGCGCGGAGCGCCACAAGTTTATGTTCGTGGCGTTATTTTTCTGCAGGTGCGACGTTTACGTCTGCCCGTCCACGCTGCACGTACCGTACGTTGTGCCGAAGATCAAGAACAAGGCCCTCGTGACGCCGCAGGACTGCAACCCCAAGGGGTGCGGCGCGTTCACCGGCTCGATGGCCGTGGCGCAGATGAAGGACCTGAAGATGAAGCAGGTGATGATCGGCCACTCCGAGCGCCGCGGCGAGTTCGGGATCTTCAAGATGGACGACGACGCCACGCTGGCCGCCAAGCTCAAGTGCGTACTGGACGCGGGCATGTCGTGCGTCTACTGCATCGGCGAGCCCAAGGAGGTGCGCGAGAAGGGGCTCTCAGCGACCTTGGCGCTGATGGACGTGCAGCTGAAGCAGGTCTACTCGATGCTCGACCCCGCAAAGGTGGTGCTCGCCTACGAGCCCGTCTGGGCCATCGGCACTGGGCTCACCGCGACGCCGGAAGACGCCCAGGCAACGCACAAGGGCATCCGCGACCTCATCGCAAAGAATGCCTCTCCCGCGGTCGCTGCGGCCATCCGCATCCAGTATGGCGGCTCCGCAAACGCCAAGAATGCCCCAGAGCTTTCGGCGCAGCCAGACATCGACGGTTTTCTCGTCGGCGGCGCGTCCCTGAAGCCGGAGTTCGTCGACATCGTCAAGGCCATCTCCGATGCCAAGGCGCCACCAGTGCGCAGCCTGACGGGCCGCCTTGCCATGGTGGCCACGCGCCTCTGCTGTCGCTAGCGCCGCCGCGGGGAGGAGCGCGGGGGGCGCCTGCGACCTCCCTCCGCCTTCCGCCGATACCGTCATCATCACCATCATCATTATGACCATCATCACCATCATCATAATAATAATCATCATCATCATCATCATCATCACTAGTACCATCCACCACCGTCACCATCACCAGCAGCATCATCAGCACCATCATCAGCATCCTGCTCGTGTGCTCTGGGGCCTGTGATTCAGACTCCGCACTCAGACGTGCAGCATCGGGCATTCCCTCTGGCTGAGCCACGCCTTCATTTTCAAGCAGATTGGGCAGCGTCACCTGTTCTGCTCGCAGGAAGCATGGGTCATCATAACAGTGATGATCATCGTGGCTGCGCGTTTCTTGGTGCCCGAGCCCGGCCTGCACCCCAAGCGGGAATGCGCCCAGCGTCCCATTCCCGAGGGAGGGAGCTCCCCACTCGGATGCCTGCTTTTTTTCGTGGGCCCCACTGCTCACCCCTAGTGTCTGTCCCCCTGACGAGGAGGACGTTTTGTTCGTCTACCACGCAGACCTCACAATTAATTCGGGCTGATCACATTGGGTTCATTGTCGGCGCCACGCATGAAAACAAAAAGGTCTGGGCATTTGCTGTAGTTGAGAAGGCACGTGCTTGAAGTGGGAGCTGGATTCATTAGAGTTCATGTGCACAGCCTGTTACGGGTCGTCATGGTGGCCGTCATCGAGATATCGGTGCACCAAGCCATAGGTCCGTCTCAGATGTATCCGAGCCCTTGGTGGTTGTGGGGGGTACCTTGTGGTTAAATGGGGGTACAGGGATGGGGTACAGGACGGCGCCCGTGTTGTCGTTGGAAATATAGTTTCCTTGCTACCTCGCGCACGGTCCAAGCCAAAGGGGCGGCGATCAGTTTAGTTTGAGTTGGGGTCTTCGTTCAGTCCGTGGAGCTCACAAATTGCCTAGTAGCAGATGATGTCTCACACCCACGATACCCCGAAGTGTCAACGTGTTTCGTGACAGATCACGGCTTCGTTCACGGATGCGTACCTAGTCCGTAGAAAGAGCGCAGGCGAGCATGACACATTGATGAAATTGGCGTGGTGGCAATGTTTTGTTGGACGGTGTGGCCAGCCAGGCTTTGCGTTATGCGCGCGCGCGCCCACAAGCGTGCAATTCGAGTAACGCATATGTTTTGCGGACGGGCTTCGAGAGTGTCCAGCATGGTGCTCGACATGTTACAAGCTGGTTGGCAATGGTCCGTCTGTGTTGGCGGGCATGGTGTTCCCGCGTCCAAAGCGATGACGGCTAAACTTGTACGATCCACGTGCAGTTGCACATCGCAGACAGGGAGGGAGAGCAAGGGGGCGGGGGTGCGGGTCAGGAAGACAAGGGTGATCTAGAGGAGGAGGAGGAGGAGGAGGCGGAAGAGGAGAGGAGGAAGAAGAGAAGAGAAGCGACGCAGAGGGTGGAATATGTTTGATCTTGATTGTATTGGAATGATAGTGATGGTGATGGCGGTGATGATGATAACGACGACGATCCTGATGATGATGGCGATGCTGATATTGATGATTGTGTTGATCCTCATGCTGCTGCAGATGATGCTGATGCTCATGCTGATAGTGATGGTAATGCTGATGGCGTTGCTGCTGCTGATGGTGATCATGATGACGGTGAGTTTGGCCGAGTGCTAGCATAGCGGGTGTTTCGAATCAGCGGTGCAGAGGTTCAGCACGGCTTCGCGACGGATTGGCCTGCACGCCCACCGGGCCCGAGGCCCCGCTAGGGCCCTGCAGGCACCGCGCCGTGTGCCTCCCTCCCTGGAGGCCCAGGCCGACGCCGCCAAGCTTTCCAGGCCGAGCCCAGCAGGCGGCGGGGCGCCGACGAGGAAGGGCGCGGCCCATGGGGGGAGCGGGGGGCGCGCCCGCAGGCCTCCAGAGGTCAGCATCGTGTAGCCGACCCTTCCCCATCCCAATCCCCATGCCCATCCCCATCAAGACCCCCACCAGCTCAAAACCCTGTTGGGAATGTGCCCCTCGAAGGCCGGAGGAGACGGCCCATACATCCCCCATCGGAGGGGTGGGGAGCAAATCGTCCAGCGGGTGATCAGGGGTCGGGGACACGGTGCCCCAAATGCCAAACGCGGCGCAAGGAACCCCCATGGGGGCCAGGCGCGACGTTCATGGCCAGGCCAGGTCCAGTTGCGGTGGCTGCCCCGAGGGGGGGCGGAGGGGAGCGGGGCAGGAGGAGCGCTTGCGGGCGGGGCCAGCTCTTCTGTCCTCTGCCCGTGTCCGTCCTCGTGTGTCGCTCTCTGCACTTCTCTTCTCCCTTTCCTGATCCCTGGGCACTCGCGATTCGTTTGGCCCAGTGGGGTTGCTTTCAAGCGTCGACCCGCTCCGATTGGACTTGAGGCCGCGCGCGCCGCGCTGGCCCGAAGCTTCTTCGTCGGCGGGCTGCGGCCCGCCGCGGGGCGATGAGCGGCTGTTGCGCCGGGCCAGGGGGAAATGGATGCGGAGGCGTCGGAAGGCCGGGGCTTCTGTGTCGGTCGGGGTGGCGGGGACGCCCAGCGTGGTCTAGTCCATCGCAGCCTACCTGGAACGTTCAGAGGCTTTCTTCGCTCCCATGTCGTCGTAGAAAAAAAAGTCGAAAGGCCTACTGGCTTTCTGTCTCACTCGACGCGATCACGCATCTTGGCTTCGACCGGCGTTCGTCCGCGGCGAGGCCCGCAGAGGCAGACATCGGAGGGCATCCTGATGATGACCAGACGGGAAGACGAGGAGGGATGATGAAGATGACTGGGCCAGAAGAGGCGGCGCTTCGGATTGGGTTGGAGCGCTCCGTGGCCTCACACGGAGGAGGGGGCCTTGGGGGAGGAAGGCGACAGAGGCGATTAGGGAGGAGAGGGAGGGATGTGGGATAATGCGAGGAGAATCCAAAAGGAAGAGCAGTCGGATGGGAGGCCGTGGCGGAGACGACGACGAAAGAGAGAGAGAGAGAGAGAGTCAGCGGGAGAGGGAGAGGACAGGGAGACGGATGATGGTCGCGAGGAGGGGAGGACCAGTGAAGGGGGAGGAGGAGGGGAGTGTGGGTGTGAGGGAGGGGACGAGAGAGGGACGGTGGGACGGAGGGACGAAAGAGGGAGAGGAGGAGGTGATTGGAGGAGGCAGAGGGAGGGCGAGGAGGAGGAAGAGGAGGAGGAGGAGGTGGAGGAGGACGAGGACGAGGATGAGGATGATGATTGCTCTGATGATGATACGGATGCTGATGACGATGATGCCGGTGATGCCGGAGGAGGAAAAAAGGAGAAGGGGGAGGTGGCGGTGAAAGTGATGGATGAGGTGGAAGAGAGTATTGATATTAAGGATCGTAAGGCTAGTAACTTCAACATAATAGTAGCAATGCCACTT
Source organism: Prorocentrum cordatum (assembly GCA_963575745.1). Classification (NCBI taxonomy): domain Eukaryota; class Dinophyceae; order Prorocentrales; family Prorocentraceae; genus Prorocentrum; species Prorocentrum cordatum. Next base: position 58,749 of record CAUYUJ010020966.1, on the reverse strand, counting down.
CCAATACTAATATTCGTTATAGTCACACGAATAATAGGAATCCGATGTTTGAGACTATTAACAATAACGACAATGCTACGGATAACCAGGGTAGTCGTAAGACGAATAACGGAAACACGATCAAACATATTTCTAATACCACTTATACTCATACTGTTAATGTTGGAAATAATAGCAAGTACACTGTGAGAACAACCGTAATCGTAGTACGAGTAATGATTATATTAGCCTGGCGACGAACGATATCAACAACAATGTGAAAAGCGCGGGAGGAGGAAGGGGAAGAGGAGGAGGAGGAGGGGGAGGAGGCGGAGGAAGGGGAACAGGAGGAGGAGGAGGAGGAGGAGGGAGAGGAAAATGATTCTGAGGAGGCGGGGCAACAGGAGGAGGAGGAGGAGGAGGAGGAACAGGAGGAAAAGGAGGAGGAGGAGGAGGACAATAAGGAGGAGGAGGAGGAGGAGGTGGAGGAGGAGGAGGAGGAGGAATAGGTGGAGGAGGGAGAGGAGTAGGAGGAGGAGGAGGAAGAGGAGGAGGAGGAGGAAAGGGAAAAGGACGAAACGAGGAGGAGGAGGAAGAGGGTAAAACGCAGATAGAGCGACGCGCTGAGCTCAGGCATGGGACCAGGAAAGAGAACTGGACAAGACGAGGGGCGCACAATCGCACACCAACAGAGCACAGCCTGCTATAGCCCAGCACCCGCTTCTCGGCGACAGGGCGTGCTCAGACTCATGCCCATCGGCATGAGCGAACCAATAGATGAATAAATGTTCACTTACGTGAGAAGACCCAACCACTGTACGGCAGGATCCGGAACCAGCATTCGGCGAGGCAGAGGAATCGGGTGGCGCCTCCCCTCACGCGGGTGCCTCCCCGAAACGAAATTATCTCTGCGCCGCCTGCGCTGAGGATTTCCCACCAGGACCGAGGGGTCGCACGTGGCAAACAGTTTTGATATGGCTGCGCGCTCTGAGAAAGACCCACAGCGTGTGCATCCAATGAGACCACCCGCCCTATAAAGGATGTGCCCCCTGGCCGCCTCAGGGGGCACGAGCCCAACAGTGGGAAGGAGGGCCCGAGGGGGTTCGGCGGAGGAGCGACTCGGAACGTGACGCGACGTCGACGACACAGCCTCCTCCCCCTCTAATTTGGCAGCGGCCTCGGGCACCAAGTCCCTGGATGGGGGCCCCAGAAGGCGAGGGCGCTTTTTCCCCGAGGACGCCAGAGGGGCCACTGCCAGGGCTGCTTCCCGAACAATCCCTTGGGATCGTGTGGCAAAAGTCACCCGAGGTCGGACCATTCGAACAAGAGGCTCCGCAAGCTCATCCAACGGCCTGGCCTGGGACCTGGTCGACGGCGCGGGCGGAGGCGAGGAGGGAGGAGTCACGACAGGAGAAGGGACTTCCACCCGATGCCGAACCGACCTGGCCTGGTCCTGGTAGTCCTCGAAAGGCCTTTTTGGCCAAGGCTCCGTGGCTCTTTCCGAGGGGACCTCACTCGGCCTCGGGTTCCCAGTGCTCGAGGCCTCGTGAGCCTGCGGAGACAAAAAGGGGCTCATACGGGATCTCACGGTGCACCACTGCTGAGCCATCCTACGAGCCCCCTGAAAGGACCTAGCGAAACGAGGGCAGTGCTGACATTTCCACCCACAGGCCGCACTCTCAAGGGCGTGCCGTTGCCATCCGCCTGGCAGCACCTGCGGGCGTCGCCGCCGTGCCGCTCGGTCTGCCGCCTGGCGCCTTCGGCTGCGGCTGCGCTGCTGGGTTCTGCGGCGGCGGGACATCGGCGCGACGCGGTCGGGGTGCGGGTCCGTCAGCTCCTGGGACGATCCGATCCAGCATGCCACCTGACGAACTCGTTCGAGCAATCGTCGATGTGTGTCCCGAGCCGCATTTGGTATGCCATGAAATGCAAGTCCTCTATTGGCTGCAACATCCGCGTAGTCATTGCCCTTTTTGCCCTCATGATGAAAACTCTCTTCAGCAGTCTGATGGGCCTTCACATATCTGATGGTGAGGTCCGAGCTCAGGCCACCATGATCATCGAGGAGTCTCCAGAGCTCCCGCCACAGGTCCACGTGCTGCCTGCGACGATGCAAACACCATTGACGTCCTTTCTGGAGCCCTTCGATCGTCATCATGCAATCCGTGTGAATGTGAAGAGGAAGTACTCCGTTTCGCAACACCATTACGATTGCGTACATCTCTGCTCGAGGGACGGACTGTTGATACCCTGGCAACGGCCCAAAGGCTAGCCCTCGAAGCTGCGTGCCACTCATAAGCGCAATGCCCCATCCCGCTCTCGCCGCCTCAGGCCAGCCAATGTGGGCCCGTCCCGCACCATCAGTGTATATTTCACCTGTGGTGTCCTGCTGTTCACCCCCATAAGCATAGCGCCATACCTCTTGAAGATGAGGATGCGGCACGACGGGAAGGCAGTCACGCGGTAGCAGTCCACGTGTGAAGAAAAGATCTGCTGGGTCCGCACGTCGGGCTTCCTCGATGATGTCGGGGTCGACCGCCCTTGTGCGAGCCTCCTCCAAGCGAGGACAGAACCACAGCCTGTGATGCAATGTGCCTTCAACTTCATCCTGAACTTCATCGCCCTTCACCTCAGGCGGCACCTGTGGCAGGCGCAAGCAGATAGCACATTCAGCGATAGAAGCCTGGCCCCTGTGATCGTCCTCCTCGGCCTCCGGAGTCAAAGTGTCCAAGGTAGGCATACACTGCAGACGACGACCATGATTGGTATATCCATGCTGAAACAGTCGCCATTGAGACCATTGCCCTCCAATGATAGTGCTGCGTAGGGTAGCCTGAGCCCTCTGCGACATCTGCCAGGTCTCAGCCTGGTCCTTGGGCGAGAGCAACAGCTGGAGAGGAGCATGCCAGTATCCACATTCCTGTCTCGCAGGGGCTGGGAGTTCTGGCGCATGATCTGCTCGGGTCGCCCATTCCTCCCTTTTGAGATTCGCATGGGCCCGTCTGGCTAGGGTGCGAACCCAGTCTGGTGGCACTTCCGTGAGATCCAGTTGGACACCTGACGCCGTCTTCCAGTGAAAAGCCGAGGTCGCCCTCCACCGCAGACGCTGCAAAATGTTCCAGACGGCCCCCGTGGGGCCTGCAACGCCCCTGGCTTCAGGGCTGATTCCAAGGCGGGCTCTCTGAGTGGCGAAAGCCTTCTCCATCAAAGAGTGGGGCACGGCGGGATCCGAGGCCATCTGAGCCCATTGATACAATGGTTCTGCCACGGCAAAGACCTCTGGATGTTCATTACGACGAGGTTCCAGTTGCGAAGCCAGCCATGGGGATGTTCCTGGCGGGGTCCTGTACCATCCCAGTCTCGTCATCTTTGTCGTAGATCGAAAGATACTGGCCGAAGCTCCGACAATCTGAACACCATGGAGCATCGCTGGGGCCAAGGAAGGCTGAGCAATGGCCCGCCCTATGCGCGCAAGACCCATCAACCTCTTGAAACGAGGGAGTCTCTTCTTGAGCTTTCGCATGCGTTTCCTGATCAAAGAGAATTGTAACCTGCGGCCTCCTCTAGTTTCCATGCCCAGTACTTCCAGAGCAGATGTGGCCTGAAGCCCATGGTTGCGCATGGTGTGAGCCACCTTCGCCGCCGCCCCATTGATGGATGAAAGCAGCTTCGCCTTGTCTCTAGCGGTTGGCAAGTCCAGGGCACGAAGGACTGCCGCTAGGCGCTGTAGGATGCGGACCGAGTGATGCACCAGATCCTGCGGGGAGGACTCCACTTGCACGGTGATGTCATCAGCGTAGATGTCAAGAGTACGCTGCACACTGTCATTCGCGAAAGACTGCTCGAACATGTCGAACGGGTGCATCGTGACCAGCTGCAGCAGAAACATTGCTACTGAGCAACCTGGAAGCACGCCTGTCTGTACCTGCACCGCGTATGAGTAAGAAGCCCCCCATCTAATCCGTCGTGGCGCATAGTACATGGCCAGACAGAGGCGTAGCAGTGCAGTAGGGATTTCCGCCTCCGCAGCAGCTCGTAGGACGCGATTCCAACATGCCCTGTCAAAGCATTTGCTGATGTCGATCAGGGCAGTGAGTGTGCCCGTGTCCGCATTGCCCTCTCGTGCTTCATCGTGAAGTAGCGTGCGCGCTCCCACCTCCAAAGTGGACTTGCCCGCGCCAAGAGCAAAGAAAGGCCTGCTGTGATCCGCTATCCACTGGCGAACGTGCACTATGCGAAGCTTTGTATACACCCGATACAGCGATGGCAACAGGGCGACTGGGCGAAAACCCCCTTGGGGTTTAGCCAGAAGCATAATGTGTACAGAGAGCATCGCCGAGGGCCATCGCCCCCATGACTCAGCAGCCCAAAATAGGTATACCACCATCGCCAAAGCAGAGTCTGTAAGCAATGACCATGCCCTCGGCGGAATACCATCGTGACCTATCCCTGTGCGCCACGAGAAGCTTCGTGCTGCTAGCCGAACCTGATCGACCGTGGGTACTGGTAAGGCCTTGTCTGGTAACTTGGCCAAGTCACTCAATATATCAGGACCAGCATCATCCAGAAGGGCGGCAGGTATAACTTCATCCTGTGAATGAGGAGTGTCATTCGGAGAATGACCCGTGTGAGGTGAAGCATAGTATGCGTCAGGACCAGCAGGGGTAGTGACTGGGCGTCCCTCCCAGATGCCATTCCACATGTCCATCTGACTGTCAGCTATCGCCTGGGGATGGGTGGACAGTTCGCCGTGCCGCTGAGCTTGACTGTGAACCCAAGTGTGGATGCGCGTGAGATGGAACAGTGGCGCTGGACCCGAAGCGAAAGTCTCCTTGGCCCACTTGTGAAAACCAGCGAGCATCGATCTAGCAGCAACGTTCTCCTGAGAAACAGCGATAGTAGATAACTGTTCCGCCAAAGCTTCCATCCACAGGGAGGCGGTATTGGGATGTTGGGCGCTAGCTGCTCTAAGGATTGGCCATGCGTGATCCAAAAGGAAATGAGCCTCTTTTGTGTGCACGTCCTGTCGGTGTCCAGGCCGTAGAAGACGACCCAAGTGACGCCAGCGGTCTTGGTCCCTCTGCCCACGATCCAGTCGACTGGCGGTGTCTCGAACTGCCAGTGCCACTGCATGGAGGTACCTGGGCTCACTGCCCGCAGCAGGATGCGGCCCGCGACGGGGACCGCCGAGAGGACGCCAGACATACGTCGCTCCCTGCGCTCGCCCCGTGTAGGGCTCCTTATCCTCTATCTGATATATGCGCAGCAAATCCTGTTCGGTGTGAGAAACCAGAGCAGCATAGATAACATCGATTCTCTGGAGAGCCTGGGCTGGGGAGGCAGGGACCTTCTGATGGGCGTCAGCCTCGATAATGTCCAGGTGATCACGTTCAGGGGGTGGTCCGTGAAGTGGATGGGCCCCTGCGCTGGATGGTGCCGCTCGAGGGAAGGCTCGCGGTGATGCCGTGGTGACCTGTCGAAGGCGCCTTGGGTGAGCTGCAAGTTCGCATCGTACGGGGCGGTGTGGGCGAGCTGGCCAGGCTTCCACGGCGTGTGGACGATGGCACGCGGCCTGTAGACCCCGCGAGACAATCCAGTAGTCAATCAATGAGTAGTTGCCCGCTGCGGATCGGCACGTGCCCGCACCTGAGCAGTACAGAGGGACGCATGCTAAAATGTCCGCCAAGCCTGATGTAACAAAATCCTGAGGAGAGCAGTTCAAATCACCACCCAGAAGAAACGGCAATCCAAAGAAACGAAGGTACTCGGCCAGTCGGCAATACCGCTGTAGATTGGCTGCGACGTATTCACTGGCTGGCTCCATGTAAAAAGATCCCAGAAGAAAGCCTCCAGGGAGCCCCATATTCACATGAATGACCACTGGCCACGCTGGGAAGACCTCAAAAGTGCGTTCACCCCCTGGTCCGCTAAGCAACGTAGTGGGCACATGTGACCGCACAAAGATGGCCACTCCAGCGCTCGGTTTCCCTGATGGGAGGCGACGGCATGCAGTAATGTAAGGCGACCATCCTCTCGTACTGGCCCAGCACCGAGCCTTGTCCAGAAGTTCACCATCAATCCTGAGCTCCTGCGCAACCACAATCTTAGCGTTCCCCGCACCTTCAGTCAAAAACGCCTGACACGAAGTCCAACAGCTACCATTGAAGGTGACCAGCCAGATTGTGCGTCTGCGGGGCCCCCGAAGCCCACGTCGTCTATGAGTACCCCCCAGGCCTCTGATGCAGTGCCGTCTGCTGAGGTACGAAATGTCCCGCCAATCAGCTGGATGCCGACCATCGGGGTCGAAGGCGCAGCGGCAGCGGGCGTCTGCGCGGCAGCAGAAACAGCAGGCGGCGCGGCCAGCTGGCGCTCCAGGGAAGCCAGGAGTTGAGCCCCCACCGAGTCACGGCTGGCACCCTCCGAGACCGCTCTCTGGGCCTGCGCGAACAGACCCTGCAAGTGAGCGAGGGTCTGGGTGGCGTCGGCAGCGGCTGCGGCAGAAGCTTGGCCTGTGACACGGGCAGTGGCCTCTGCTGCAGCAGCGGCGACCGCTGCCTGAGCCTGGGCCACCTCAGCCTGCAAGGTGGAGAGCTCCACCGCGAGACCCGTGAGCCTCTTCTGCCCGTCGTCCAGCTGTTGCTGCAAGTCCGCCACCCGCTTGGTCTGACTCGCGTGCTCTGCCTCTTTGGCGGCCAGACGATCCTTGGCGCTGCGCAGGAGGTCGTCGGGTGCCATGCTCGCCCGAGCGGTGGCCTCAGCCTTGGCCAGCTCGGCTCTGGCCATGCCCACCATGGGGTGCTCGTCATTATGGTAGAGGCGGTGCATCTGATGCAAGGCTTTGCGGCACTTGGTGACCTCGCTGTGGCCCCCCTCGGCGGAGTCCACGGTGGAAGCGGCGCCACTGCCACCAGAGCCAGCATGAGAAGTATCACCACGCGTGCGAGAAGGTCGGCGGCTGCGACGTCTCGGATGCGGCGTGTTCTCGAGGTCCTTCGTCTTCTCTGTGGGACGGCCCTCGCGATCCCTACCGCATGCCCAACACCCCAGACGAGATGGGTAGTTGCCCTTGAAACCACATTGCCTGGTGGCCTTGCATGCCCAGGCTTTGTTGTCATTGTCCCCTGGCATCGGCTGCCCCTTGGGCAGGAGGCCACCGTGATGTCCAGCCAGGAGAGCCCGCGCGGCCACAGCGCGCAGCAGCGATCGGGCGGTGGCCCTTCGCCGCCGCAGGCGCCTGTGCCAGGCGGGAGACGGGGGGCGGCTGCGTCGAGCACCGCCCGTTATGGCACCTCGCGCGCCCGGGGCGGGGGGCGGGAGGCTGGGGGGTCGGGTGAACGGGCCGCCCCTGGCCCGCCTGCCGAACGAACCACCTGGAGGAGGAAGAGGGTGAGGAAAAGGAGGAGGAGGAGGAAGAGGAGGAGAAGGAGGAGAAGGAGGAGGGGATGATGATGATGATGATGATGATGATGATGATGATGATGATGATGATGATGATGATGATGATGATGATGATGATGATGATGATGATGCTGATGCTGATGCTGATGCTGATGATGATGATGATGATGATGATGATGATGATGATGATGATGATGATGATGATGATGTGATGATGATGCTGATGCTGATGATGATGATGATGATGATGAGATGATGATGATGATGATGATGATGGTGATGATGGTGATGATGGTGATGGTGATGGTGCTGATGGTGATGGTGATGTGATGGATGTGATGATGAGGAGGAGGAGGAAGAGAGGAGGGAGGAGGAGGAGGAGGAGGAGGGAGGAGGAAGAGGAGGAGGAGGAGGAGGAGGAGGAGGAGGAGGAGCGGGAGGAGGAGGAGAAAGAGGAGGAGGAACGGGAGGTGGAAGAGGATGAGGAGGATGAGGATGAGGAGGAGGAGCAGGAGGATGAGATGGTGGAGGAGGAGGAGGAAGACCAGTGTTAACCCAAGAGCCATCAACGATGTTGGAATACATCCTCCCTCCAAGCTCCCTCTTTCATAGGCCCCTACAACGGTTCATTTCCATTGAGGGATCGGCCGCGTTGGAAGACAACCGTCTGAAGACCCGGAAGCATGCCGAAATATTGTTTTTGGGAGACCAACGCCACGGATCAACTTGACTGTTGCGTCTTGACGATCCTGGATCGCGCCAGAACGCCCTTCGTGGGATTCCAACACCGCGAATTAACGTAACGGTTGCACCTGCAAAATCTGGAATCTTTCCAAAACGCAATGTCTAGTACGTTGATCGCGGGAGCCCGTGAAGCTCTTGCAAATTGTATGAGCGAATGTGCGCGGCGCTAAGGCGAGAGCCACACTTTGACAACGAACCGCCCCCAATCCGTGAAACTCTTGCAACTGTTAGAACGAATGCGCGCGGCGCTAAGGCGAGAGCCACATGCTGAAAATGGGATATCCGTAAGGGTTTCGTCCCATGCTGCCGGCCCCCCTGTCTCGGATAATGGGAGATGCAAAAGCTAAATCTTGAGGTCGGGATCTGCTTGTCGGCCCTGACCCTACGGATTTGCGTGAGGGGTGCCACCGGATTTCAAAAATGTGGCAAATCCCTTGTGTTTACCCCGCCGATCTGCGTGAGGGGTGCCATCGAATTTCAGAAATGTGGCAAATCCAACATGTGTTTCGACCCCACCGATTTGTGTGAGGGGTGCCACCGAATTCGAGAAATGTGGCAAATCCCATATGTTTTTGGACACTGACCCCGCCGATCCGCGTGAGGGGTGCCAGCGAATTTCAGAAATGTAGCAAATCCCTTTTGTTTTTGCACCCTGACCCCGCCGATTTGCATGAGGGGTGCGAGCAAATTTCAGAAATGTGGCAAATCCCTTTTGTTTTTGAACCCTGACCCCGCCGATTTGCGTGAGGGGTGCGAGCAAATTTCAGAAATGTGGCAAATCCAAAATGTTTTTGGACCCTGACCCCGCCGATTTGCATGGGGGTGCCAGCAAATCTGAGAAATGTGGCAAATCCTTTGTTTTTGGTTCCTGACCCCGCCGATCAGCGAGAGGGGTGTCAATTTTTACCCACCCCAGCAATTCAGAGCACACGCTCAGGGCGTGCCCGTTTAGGCCTCGCCCCCCTCGCGCGGTCCATCAACAAGGAACAGTAAGCAGCAAGAAGCAGAACTATAACAGTGGAAACTGGAAGCTGCAACTGGTACAGGAAACTGCGAACCTTCGCCCTACAGCCTGGTGGCCCCACAAGGTGGCTGGCGGATCTTCCATCCGTGACACTCTTGCATGTAGTTGACACGAATGTGCGCGGCGCTAAGGCGACAGCCACCTCTTGAAAACCGGTTACCCTCACTCCACGAAGTTCTTGCAGTCTTTTACACAGAATGCGCGTGGCGCTACGGCCCTCCATCTGTGAAGCCGCTGCTAAGTCTTAAGCTTCTGCGTCATAAATTGTGAAAAAGTTGGAGGCGAAAACAGGCCTCGGGGTGCTACAGTGAGAAGTCATGTATAAGGCAAACGAATCGAGGAGGAGGAGGAGGAGGAGAAGGAGGAGGAGGAGGAGAAGGGGGAGGAGGAGGAGGAGGAGGAGGAGGAGGAGGAGGAGGAGGAGGAGGAGGAGGAGGAGGAGGAGGAGGAGGAGGAGGAAGAAGAGGAGGGGGAGGAGGAGGAGGAGGAGGAGGAGGAGGAGGAGGAGGAGCAAGAGCAGGATCCAGAACCGGAGCAGGCGGAGGAGAAGGAGGAGGAGGAAGAGGAGGAGGAGGAGGAGGTGATGAAGGAGGAGGAGGAGGAGGAGGACAAGGAGGAGGAGGAGGAGGAGGAGACTCTGGAGACTCTGCCTGATCGCGTAGCGATATGGATATGGAGGTCCGCTGGCACCTACTGAGGTGTCTGCTGCTTCCCCATTCTCTGGATGGTCTCAGCTTTGCTGAGCGCTTTGGGCCAGGACCCCATTGCAACACGACGCAAATATTCCCGCCCTGTGGCGGTGGGTGTGTCACATGCGACGGCTAACTTCCCGATCTGTCGGGAGGCGTACACCCCGTAGTGAGAACAAAACCACAATTTCAGCCCAGTGTGGAACCTTAAACGATGGGTTAAATGAGCAAATCCCCCCGCCTCATGTACCTGCTTCCCGAGGGGGGGTCTCATATAAGTGGCATCGACATTCTCAAGGTCATAACAGCTGATGCCTACCCATTCAGTCCTGCGAGCAAGCGAGGCTGAGTTCTGACACCTGCTACACCTACTGCCCGTGCTGTCCAACGTGTGTTGCGAAGAAAAGACGACACACGCCGCGGGGGCAGGCGGTTGGGCTGGAGCCTTAGGCTTCGGCCTCCTTCGTCGAGGGCCCTCGGGGTGGGCAACTCTGTCGGCCTCAAGAGCGTCAATGTGGGCCCTGAGGATCCTCAATCGGACAGAAAACGCTTTCTGCTCTACACGGGCATACTGTTGGCGAACGTGTTTGGGAACCCTACATTCACGAGCCGCCCCAGCGGCGAGTTCACCAGCGACGGTGTTGCCGTAGGCTAGGGAGCTGCTGATTTTCCCAGAGCAGATGTCGGCCTCGGTCATGTGGGACCATATGCACATCACAATCACATCAGCACGCCGTTCTCTTACGGCCTCTCTAACACGATACCACAGGTCAGCATCTGCGCCCTCGGGCGTCTCAGGATGGCCATTGTGGTAGTTGAGATACACACCCTCGCTGTCGGTGAAGTAGGCCAAGTCGCCCGTCGTGGTCGTGAGGGCCATCAGCAGCGCCATAAGCCCGCCGCGGATGACGGTCTGTCGGCAGCCTGGGAGAGGTCCCCATGCAGCCCCCTGCATATCCATGCCGTTCTTGGCTGGATCATGAAATACTGCGATGCCGACGCCGACCCGACGAAGGGGTACGCTGGATGTGCCGCCCCCGCCGCTGCCGTCGCCGAAAACATAGGTGGGCTCGCCATGCCCACTGCTGAAACACCCTGGGCCGTACTCATCTGCCCCGTGAATTTCCCAACTCTCGTATGCCACGGGAGGCGGCAAGGCTGTCCAGCTGCGTGGGATGAGCCCCCGTGTCCAGTAGCATTCGTACATGTGCTGCTGCGCAGTGGCCTCTGCGATAAGATCGTCGGTGCCCTCGTAGATCGGGCACTCGACTCGGCATCGGCACTGCCACACCCGATGAAACTCAGTCTCCTCAGTCTCGCCGCATCGGCCACAAAGGCCGTCTGTGTCGGCGTCCTTGACCTCGGCCCGAACACGGGCCTTGGGCCACATGGCCCCAGTGGCGATGGCCAGCATGAGCGTCGCAAGGCGCACACCGTTCCTCAAGGACTCGAGGTACCTCAGCAGCCGTCGATAGGAGTGGTTGTCGACTCCGCCCTCCATGCCACCGCCGCCGTGATGTTTGCTGGCTTGTCGCCAGCATCTGTCCTGGATGCTGTTGTCTAGGTCGGTGAACAGCGCCTCTGGGATGTCAACAGCTGGGATCCCCGACAGCGCCTCCGCCTTGAACTCCCGCGTGTCGGTGCCGTCGGCGAGGGCCCATGGTAACCTCCACTCGTTGGGCTGTACAGGGTCCCAGCCATTCTCGAGCAGATAGAGGATGATAGCTGACTGGGGTCCTCGTACATGTCTGGCCCGTTGCTTCGCTGGCATGACTCGGAAGCTGTCGACAAGCTTGCGCCATGTGAATTGGATCGTCTTCTGCAGCGGCCCTGCCTGCACCCAGTGCCCCAGCCACTCTTGGACGGCCTCTCGGGGGAAACGTCGAGCAGGGTCACGCTGCTCCGTTTTGAAGTCGAGAAGAGTGGTCAGGCAACGCCCAGGTAGGCGGGGGCCAACTGCGTCCCCAAGTCGTCGTCGGAACAACATCAGCGACGTGCCGTAGACTCCGTGAATCTGGTGACCGTATGCGCCCACGGCCTGACCGCCCTGCTGGGCGAGTCGGCCCGTGACACGGTACCTTCTGGTGGCCCGCGCCAGGCGTACGATCTTCATGTGCATGTAGCCGTGTCGTGTCAGCCGCTGCGTGCGATTGGCCCGAGCATGTCGGACCCCAGCTCCGAGGTCGGTGCCGAGGTAGCTGGCCTGGCTCTTGCACTGGATGGGGTACCCTCTGCGCTTCATGGCCCCCGCGATGAACCTGGCGTCATCCATGTCCGAGCACCTGATGACGCTCTTGGCAATACTGGGCCCCCGTGCACCGAGCTCGGCACACGTGTCGGTTAGGCACCGCACCATGTGCCGACGTATTGCCCGTCGTGAGCCCTGCATGCGTTGGGATAGGTCGTCGATCCATATGCGATGGGAGTGCCGCCAGTGAACCTCCGCGATCTTCTTCAGAGCCCTGAAGGTCACCACCTTGGCGAACCTGGTCCCCGACCGCAGACCCTGCACGACCGATCGACTGGGGCAGATGCCCAGCGCGCACGCGCCGCTCTGCGTGAGGACGCGGGGCGCAGCGCACTGTAGGATCTCGAGGCCCAAGGCCTCGCCCAGCTTGCACCACTGGATGCTGTCATAGAACTGCGCAACGTCAAGTAGGCCGTGGGCCTGGGATGTCTGGACGTACGCTGCGAGCTCCTCGTGCAGTGCTCGCTGGTACGCCTCCCGCAGCGCTGAGTTCCCCTTGGCCGCCGCGCCCCAGTGCGCGAAACACTCCTTGTTCCACTCCTGCACTGCATGCTCGCGGTACATGGGCCACAGCCTGGCAACCCCTGGTAAAAATTCCAATGATACGGTCGCCCCCATCCTTCTTGGCCCTCATAACCCCCACCGTGAGGAGTTGGTGGGGCCAGGTCTGCGTCTGCTCGACGAGGTTGAGGATGATGGCTAGTTCCTCGAGCGCTGGGTCGGGCAGCCTGAGAAGGTCAGTCGGCCTGAGCCTATCTGCGCCCATGGCGGTGGATGTCCGCTGGCGCCGAAGCCCTTGCCTCGCGTCCTGCGCCGTGAGTGGTGGCAGGCCCCCCTCCTGGATGCGCTGTCGGATGGCGTCGAAAAGGGCCTCCAGGCCAGCACTGTCGGGGGCCCTCGGCGCCCACAGCTCGGCCCAGACGCTGACCTTCCGATCGATCAAGTCACGTGGGTGGACGGGGGTGCCCGCCTCAGTGACGACTGACTCAGCTGGCTGGCGCTGACGCCGTAGTGACCTATGCAACGCCCCGATGGCAGGCTCCGTGACGGCCCACTCGCGGAAGTCACGGAGGGACTTCAATACTGCCCGCTGCTGCGCGCGGCGCGCGACAGCGGCCGCCTTGCTGGTGTAGCTCACGACCTCGACGTCAGCTGCAGCTCGGATTCGATCGAGGAACCCGGCCCACTGTGCCCACCGTACTCCGTCACGATGCCGCAGCTGTCCTGGGACCTGGCTGGGCACGTCGGCCGTGATCTTCACGACGCAAGCGTAGAGCTGGTCAAGCTGCCGCTGCCCGTTGCCCCTCGCCCTGTGCCTGTAGATGTTCTGAAGGATGGTGTGCAGCCAGGTCCACCACGAACTGCTGAGGTCCCTCAGCGCTGCACACCGCTTGCTCTGCTGCCCCCGAACTGGCACCACACGAAACTCGGGCCCTGCTGCGCGAGAGCCGCCGAGGAAGGCCTGACTATGGTGCGCGTGGACAGTGGCCCCACTGATGCAACCCAGGGGCCGTAGAGCTGCCCGAGCTGACAAGAGATATCTGGTTTGAGCGAAAAGGCAACGGAGGACGCCGCAGCAGCGGCAGGCCGAGTGGAGTGGGGGGGCAGAAGACCTATTTGCATACGATGCATATCCCAGACTTCTTTCGGGATGTCGAAACTGGGCCGAGATGCGCTGTCTGTGCTGGCAGACCCCGACCCCTGGGACTCCGCAGGTATGTGGGGGTTCTCACACTGGGCTGAGTGAGACGTTCCGGCATCGATGCTGGCAGACTGCGGGGGTGGGGGTGGAGAGAGGACCGTAGCTTGGTTTCCTCCACGCTCGGCGCGACCTGGGGCTCGCGACGGCACTGAAAAACACTTTCGTCGGCCCATGGATCTTCCTCGGACTCGAACCCTGCCTGCGATTCAGGATCGGGCCGATCGTCGGGACAAGTGGACTGGCCCTCGAGCTCATCGCCTGCGTCGGCCGTCCACAAATCTCCAACTAAAACTGAGCGAAGTTTATCTTTGCGTTCGACTGCCTTTGCAGTCTGCTCGGCCCTCTTAGCCCTGGCTACACTAGACTTGGACCCTGCAGTGGGGGCCTGAGCAGGTCGAGCTACGCTCGGGGGCCGCCGCGGGAGGTCGACAATGCGAGTGAGCAGCTGTTCTCCCTCGGCGACGTAATGAATTCTTAAAGCAAGGTGTGGCTTCCACGGTGCGTCGTGCACAGCGGTGACCTGGGTGACGTACGCACGTGCAGCAGCGCAGTGCACCACGTAGTCCAAATGCGATGGCTTACGTCCGCCCCCAGGGTCAGGTATGCCCTACATCGGCGCATCTGATCTCACCTCCAACCTGCTGCTGCAAAAAAATAAAAAATAAACCCGAGGCCGCGAGGACCCGTGGCGAGACATTCCAGTCCCCGACGACGGCCCAGGGGAGTTGGAGGGATCTCAGGAGGCTGCCGAGCCTTCGAAAACGAGTGAGGTTGGGGCCCGTGAGGCCTATGCTACAAAGTCCGTAGAAAAGAATTACAACTATGGAATAACCGCAAAAGTGCAACACTACTGGGAGAAATCCGTCCACGCTGGTGGACGGCCTAGCCTGCAGAGCTGCGGACTGGACACCCTCGTGCAGCACGTATGTCTGCAGGTGCCCTTTGGAAAGAAACCACTCACCGCCCTCGTTGGCATGTCCTGCGGACGATTCGCACGAATCACCAGCCCACCCATCAGGGTGCCCATGCCGCGAGGGCCGTGCGTGGTTGCAGACCATCCTCATGCACTCCTTCCTCGCGCGAGACTGCCAGCTGCCCACTTCAGCTGGCGAGATGTGCGTCTCAACGAGGCCTATGTAGTCGTCATGGCAGCTGCTCAGGTAATCCCAGCACTTGCCGCCCATGCACGTGACGCTGCTGTAGAACAATGTACTAGCACGGGTACTGCGGCCTGTGTCGGCCGCCTCGTCGCCAGGGGCGACGGCTTGACTGGGTTCGGAACCTAGTCAAGATGAGGCGGCTCTCTTTTGGCTGCCGACGCCGCCGCCCTTGCCGTCCTTGCTTTTGCCGATCGCCTGCTGGGCGGTGAAGCGCGCTGCTGATAGCCTCGCCGCCTCAGCCTTCAGCGCCTCCTCCGCGGCGGCTGCCGCCGCGGCTGCTTGGTGGGCGGCGCCGTCGCCGCCGCTGGCCGCCTCCCCTGCGCCCGTGCCCGCGCCAGCTCTGCCAGTCGGCTCGGCAGAGGGGGCGGGGGCAGACTGGCCGTTGTCGCCCTTGCGCTTCTTCTTGGTCCGCTCCTCCTGTATCTTGCGGACGGTGCGCGCCCGCTCGATCAGCTCTCTGACCTGTGGCTCCTTGGTGCGGAACTGCTTCTTGAGTTCCTCGAGCCCAGCCTTGATCCGCTCGAGCTCGGCCTTCTCGCCATCCTCGAAGTCGAGGTCGGCGACCTCCGTGAACAGGCCCTGATCCCAGGTCACAGTGAAGGCGGCCTGGCGCTCCTGCGGCGACTGCCCCGCCTCGGAGCTGCCGACGCCCTCGGCTTTGGCGAGTGCCTCGGCCGCCTTCTTCTTCACAGACTCCGTCTTGACCACCTGCAAAGCGGCTTCGGTCTCCTTGGCCTCTGCCGTAGCTAGGCTAGCACGGAGCTTGATCACATTGTTGACAATCTGCGTATGTCTGTTGACAGCAGCGCGCCATGCTCCATCTGCTTGGCGCATGCACTCAACCTCGGACCCACGGGGCTGTGCTGCGTTGTCCGCAGTGACAGCGAGCCGTGCAAGCTGCGCCTGCAGCAGGCCCTTCAGCTGCGGGTCCTCGGCGGCAGCGAGAGCCTGTCGAAGATGGACTAAGAGGTGGTCGCCGCTGTGGCTGCCGTTGTGGTCACGGTCGCCGCGGCTGCGCGAAGAGCCTCGGCCACCGCGCTGGGTGGTGGTGTACCCATCGATGGCAATGACCTCGGCCTTTTCGCTGATACGCACCACCGACGGCGACCTCGAGCGGCCAGCACGATGAATCCTTACTGGCCGACTGCATCGAGGACACTGCGGCTGTTCAGGGTCGAGCCGGTCATTGTATTCGCATGCGTGGCAGGCCTTGCATCTGCTCCAAAGCCTGTTCGAGCGGCGGGCAGGGAATGTCATGAGCCCCAGCTCTGGTTGACCCCAAAAGCGAGAAACTGGTCTTGCTGCGGGGAAATTCCTCAAGCACCACGGGGAGGTATTGGGGCAGCTCAGGTGGTGCAAAATTCGCCTGAGCCGTAATGTCTTGAGCGGAGGAGGAGGAGGAGGAGGAGGAGGAGGAGGAGGAGGAGGAGGAGGAGGAGGA
>CAUYUJ010020966.1:0-42264 GCA_963575745.1 Prorocentrum cordatum | reverse complement strand
CGTGGAGTGGGAGGAGGAGGAGGAGGAGGAGGAGGAGGAGGAGGAGGAGGACGAGGAGGACCAGAGTGAACCCAAGAAGCATCAGCGCTGCTGCAATATACCCTCCCGTCCCCAGTCCCTTCCCCACTAGTCCCCTCAAACGCACCCTCAGTCACTGCTCAGAGCCCCCCCCCCCGTAGACGACGAGCCGCCCTGTGGACCCTCAGTTCAGGTGGGCCTCTTCTCCGGGGGACTCCCCTCCCGGCTTTGAGCTATGAGGGATGCTACGACGTGGAGCCATGAAGGTCAATACCTCTTCCTCCTCCTCCTCCTCCTCCTCCTCTTCCGCCTCCTCCTCCTCCGACATCCCAGCAGCGGTTGCACGATTTCGAACTTCTGGCAATCTATTCGAACGACGCCTCTTTCGAGAGCCAGACGTCGAGAAGGGGCCACCCTTTGTCAGCGCAACTGCGCATCATCCTTCAGTTTGTCGTGGTGTGCATGTCCGGCGTTTCAGGCGATGACACCATTTGGAAACGAGCCGCGCTCCATGTCTGTAGCGATGAGAATGTTTTAAGCCGAGTGCGCGCGGCTCCAAGGCGAGAGTCCATGCGACAACGACTCTCCCTTATTCCTTGTACATGTTGAATTTTGGCAGTGGGTGCAGGCGTCGCCAAGGCGAGGTCCCCTTATTTTAGCGACCCGCCCTCCATCCGTGCTGCGGTTGGACAGTTCAAACTTCCCGATCGTAGGCGGCGAGGGCGTATCACGCGAAACGCCGGGCCCGCTCCGAGGACACGTCTGGTGTTGGGACAGCGGGGAGTTTCTTCTCAGGAGATTACATTGACAAAGATGATGAGTGGAAGAAGCATGAGGACGGGAAAGAGGAGAATGATGATGATGATGAGGAGGAGGAGAAGCAGCAGGCGGAGGAGGATGGGCTTGCTGAAAGCTTTCGGTGGCTTTTGGGGTGCGTCTGGGTCGTTGTGTGTGTGTGTGTGTCTTTTTCTGGTGTTTCCCAATTATCTCTCATCCTCTCCCCATCCTCCCTCCGTGTCGCCTCCATCAATCTCGCCACCCCTCCTCCGCACTTGCGGCTGCGCGGCCTTGGACATCCTGGGCTGGGCGCGTGCTGGCGGGTCTCTCCTGCCTCAGCCACCTGCGCGTGCAGGCTGGCCGATCCTTGACTCATCGCACCCCCTGGCCGCCCCTCGGGCCCCTCGGGCTTCCAGGGGGCGCATGGATCTGCGCCTCTTCCAGCCACAGAGGATGAGCACTGCTCTCCCCGTCTCTCCCCCTGGACACTGAGTGGTGGTGTGCCGCCGCCTCTTCCGCGTATGGTTTTTTCCTCTTCGCGCAGGACTTCGACGGGGATATTTCCGGTGCGCGAGATTTCGATCTGAACGTTCTCGGCCGTCGAGGATGGCGCTTCTGCTTCAGCAGTGGCCATCGGCTGTCTTGGAGGCCTATTGGTCGGTCTTGGGGCCCTCTTGGTTCGTTTTGGGGTTCTCTTGGAGACCTCTTGGGCCATCTTGGGTCGGTCTTGGGGGCTTCGTGGCCTGTCTTGGAGCGTCGGTAAGCTGACAAGGCGAGAATGCCGAAATCTTTGAAACATTTACGGGGAATCGATGGTTCTTGCCCCTTGGGACCCTCTTGGAAGTCCTCTTGGAGGCCTCTTGGGGCGTTTTGGAAACCTTTTGAACCGTCTGGAGGCTACTTTGGCGACTTAGATCAATACTTCGGCGATTCGGGGCCCTCGAGGATCGTCTTGGGGGCATCTTGGGGCAGTTGTGCCGCGTCCTGCGGCTTTTCTTGGCCGCCCATCCGCCCGAGGGGGAGTCGTATGGTGCTTCTGCTTCAGCAGTGGCCATATTTCAAGATCGGCGCTTTGCGTTTGTCCTTCTGAGCGGCGCTCTCGCTTCAGCGCGGGTCGCATGTCTGGATCCGGTTCCTTACTCGTCGTTGCTGCCCCCTCCTTTACCCACCGTGGCCCTTCCCTGGTCCTCCTGCGCTCCCCGCTTCTCCTACGCCTCCTGCACCCTCTGCTGCTGTTCCTTCTCCTCCCTAGCCCTCCTCTTCATTGTGCCCATCCTCCTGCTTATCCGCCGCCTCCTCTTCCCCCTCCCATGTAGAAGGCCGCCTTTTCTGATTGCGTATCACGCCATGTGGCTATTTTTGGGGCCAGGGCCATCTAGGACATCCCAGTCGGCAGATAAAACATGATTCAACGAAGCGGGAAGGGATGGGTACGGTATGGGTAAGACGTAAGACATGGCGCGAGCGCACCCAGCTTGGCTCTCCCCAATCTCTTGTCCCCCCGACCCCTCCCCCTGTCCCTCCTTACATCAAATCTCAAGCTTATCTGCCATGTCTTTCCCTTTCTCTCTCCCTTCCTTTCCCTGCCTAAATCCTCGCTATCGCGCCCCCCCCCTTCCCCTGCCACTTCCTCTCCGCGCTCCCACCCGATGCCCCTGTGCAGTCAACCCGCACAGCATGGATGGGCAACTTTACCAAGGATACCTTTGCATCCTTGCCTCCGCGGTTCATCCTTGGCCACTTTCGTCGGTCGCGCCCCGCTCGAGAAGCTTCGACATGGGCGTCCAAGGCCCTTGCATCCATATCGAGCATCCTTATGATACGGGCCGACTGCATCTTTTCTCTGTCCTTCCCCGTTTCTTGCTTCTGTGCTTCCCCTGGGGGCATGCGGACTGACGGCACCTGCGTCTGCGCCTCTCCGCCGTTCTCCCCCCGCCCGTCTGCGCCTCGCGCGCCCGCGTGGTGCCACCGGGGCCGGCCCCCTTACACGTCGGTCGGAAGGAGTAGGCAGAAACATGATGTAGGAAGGCGGATGTAGTGGCTTGGGTCCAGGTCCTCCTAGAGAACAACAGAACGCAGCAACAGCATGCCGATTCTTGAAGCAGGAAGGCGCTTGAGGCAGACTGGGACCTGGGAGCCCACAAATACCTGCTTTCAACGACCGGCGAGTATGCCGCCTTCCGGCCAAAGGGTGCTGCGGGCGGGGCCTTGGAGGGCCGGGCCCCGGGCGGCCCGGCGGCGTGGAGTCTGCCCCCGCGGGCCGGGCGCCCCCCTTCTTCCCCCTCCCCCTCCTCCCCCCTGCTCCCCCCCAGAGGCCCCATGACTCCTCCTCCTCCTCCTCCTCTTCCCCCTCCTCCCCCTCCTCCTCCTCCCCCTGCTCTCCCCACGGCCCCCTCCCCTCACGCCCCTCTCCTTTGCCGTGCTCCCCCCCCTGGTACAGCTCCGCCCTGCTCCTCCATCTCCCCTGCGCTGCTCTGGCCCCTCCTCCCCCCTTCCCCCTCCAGATCCCCCAACTCCGCTCCCCACTTCCGGCGCCACCGCCGCCTCCCAGCCTCTCCGTCCTCCCTCGTCCCCAGGGTAGTGGCATGGGGGAGGCCAGGGGAACCCGTGCTCTGGGTTGGCGCGCGGCGTGACACGGAGAGGCAACATGATGGGGGCAAGGCAGGAACGGCAAGAAAAACGGAGGGAGAACGAGGCGTCGCAGGGGCACCGGGGGGACGCGTGCGATGGGAGTGGCTCGCGGGCCGCCCGGGGTGCGCGGCGCTTCCCATCGCGCAGTGCGAGGGAGAGGATTCGGGGAATGGCGCTGGAAGCACAAGCAGAGAGGCGCTGGAATATCCTGAGCTGGTTGAGGCAGACACCGGTAAGGGGGCGGGATGAGGGATGAGAGTCAGGTGGCGGGGGGTGGGGCCGAGATGGGTCAGATTTGGAACAGATGAAGCTTCTGCTACTGATTGACCAGCAAAGTTCGCGGGTTTGCCTGTCAGAACTGTTTGTTAGGGTTGGCCGCGCAAGATAAGTAGGCGGTAGGGTCGCGATCTCGTAGGTGGCACAGGTCGCATAGCAGAATCATTCGGTTTGTGGTAGGATGTATTTGAGCTTCTATCCTCGGCAAGGTCGGAGGGAGAGATCGTTCTACGCGTCTTGTTGCGCATAATGAGTTGTCATTGTGATGGGGGACCTGTTCCCCTCTCGCAAATTGTATCCACTACGAGTTCGCACATAGTTTGCTTGTGGGTGCGCCAGTAAATCTGATCCGTAAGGGTGCGAATGAGGGATTTCGCAGGGACAGGTTACCACGCATCCACCTACAAGCCCCCGCGGTGCACAGGGCACGCTTCCAACACATCCTTGCATTTGTAGATCGAGTGAGGGCGCGAATGATATCATTGAGTTTGACGGATATGGTGCCGCACGAGCAATCCATACAGCGATCGTGGCTACCGGGGGTCGGTGGGATCCATTCGGAGCTGTTCTTGGCCAGCGCAGGTTGCGAAAGACGTGACTCCCTGTTCCACTCTGAGTGCTGAGGCTCGCCAGGCGAGTGCTGTGCATAGGGCCGGGCGCTTTGTCGACACACGTGCGCTCTTGGGGATCGAGTCGTTCTCGGTAGTGATGTTGATGCCTTGTACGTTGGGTCATTGTCTCGATGCCCTTGACTTTGACCAAGTGTGGAGCATTCCAGACGTGCGAGTTATGTCCAGTGCGCGTAGCGAAACCGATGTGATCCCCGGAGTGAGCAGAGGCATGATCATGATTCTGATACCAGCATAACTCTATACCGTCTTCACCCCCCTCTCCCAATCTTGCTCATTGCACACCGTGATTCTTATTTATTTGGCTATGCTTTCTGCTTTTGGTATTTGCATTCTCTTCCAAGCTTTCTTTTTTTCTGCCCGTAATTTCCTCCCACCCTGTGACCTTGATCTTACATGATGATTGCATGATGTCTGCTCTTACGCTAACCAGAGCCTTGCCTTGGCGCGGGCATTGTGCTTGCACCCGAAGCATTACAGCTGCAGCACTTCCTAGGCATTTCCGCGCGCTGACTCCAATGGGGAAAAGTTTCGCCTGCCGCGTTGCGCTCTGTGTTGGGTCTGATCCTGGTCGCAAGCCTTGATTGTGTGGCATCGGGCGAGCATTGGCCACTCATACAGTCAACAGTCTGGGATGAGGACCACAGTAGTTTCGGAAAGTGGCTGAATAGTCCTTCGGTCTTTCGCGAGGGGTCTTCCCTTGGCGTTCCTCATCCATCTGGGCGTACCTGAGGGCAAGAAGTCGGAAACAGGAGCATATACGTTACCAGTGGTGGGCTGTTTTGCAATCCCAGGAATTTTTGAGGGTCGGGGCGACGTCGGGGTGGTGTGGTGTATACTTGTTTACCCGTCTTCCCGTGGAAACAACGAAAAATGTATACACCAGGATGCCGTATACACCATAACCCTTTTTCATGTGCGAACTTCAGTGCGGGACCGAACAAACACATCGGTGTATAAAGTTCGGTTCCTTACGAAGGGGCTCCGCAAAGGTTCCAGTTCCTTGTGGTAGCACTTTGGTTGGCGGTGGCCGGCTCGCGGCGAGCCAAGCGCAGACGTTGGCGGACGTTGATCTGGCGCGTACGGCCGACGGCGTTGCCTTTCGACCAGATTGACAGGCTGTCCCGCAGTGGGCCCTGGAAACGACACGGCCGTTTTTTGAACCGGCTCCGTTTGGCTGTTTCTGTTGCCGGTTCCGACGCCGTTTTGTTTCCGGCTCCGTCGCCGTTCGCTTACGGGTTCCCGCTCCGGTTCCAATCCTGGAGCCGTTTTTTGTTGCCGTTTCCGGTCGCCGTTTTTTGCCGTTTTCGTTTTCAAGGGACACTTAATCGGAAACGGTGAAAAAACGGCCCTGCCATTTCCGGGGCCCACTAAGGGCTGTCCCGTAGTTGCTCCACCGTTTATCCCCCATCAGCGTGGTTCGACTGTTGAGAGCGATTGTGGGTAGCGGCAAATTGCCATAGTGTGTAGATTGGATTCTCGAGACGAGGGGGAAGACGGGCAGAAGCATGTGGAACGAGGGAGAGGGTGTTGGATGGAAGCGCGAGGGGCACATGGGCGTGGAGAATTGGTTAGCCAGGGACGGAAGGCCATCGGATGGCAGCGGGGAAGCCGGGTTGAAGCAAAAAACGCAGTTGGAGGAGCGAAGAGCGATTTTGGCTGGTCACTCTGCAGGCAGCCGTAGCGGGATATCTTGAGATCTCGACCCTTTCCCTTTGACCGTTTTGTCATCATTCGTTTTGTTGACCGTCCCGGGGTGCGGTGAGGGCCCCCGGAGGCAGACAAGTGCCAAAAGCCTCCCACCGTCATTTCTTCGCATCGAAACGAGGTGGGGGTCTGCAGACAATCGAGGCGGGATGAAGGCAGCAAAAGCGAAGTGGGCAGGGCAATTCGCGACCTCCTTGCTGGCCCCACCGCAGGCAGTAGCAGCGCTCAAGGGCGCGCGCCCCCTCTCCCCCCCCTCCTTTCCTCGCGCCCCTCCGCCCGCGACGACCCGCCCGCTTCACTCCGCCTCCGCTCCGCCTTCTCTCCCGAACCCTTCCGTTCCCCGCTTGCGCACCCCTCCCGTTCATCTCCCGTCTCCCTCCCTCCAGTTCCCACCCTGCCATGCCTTCCGTCCCGTCTCTCCACTGCTCTCCACAATTACTCAATATGAATACTACTCTCCCTCTTCCCCTGATGACGGAATGGGAGTAGCCGACCCCCCCTCCGCGTACTGTTTTTTAACACACAGGTTTCCCCGGAGTTGGGTTTTCGCCTGCATTTTTTCCAACATGCGTCTCTCGCTGAGGCGCCGGCCTCATTTTCGGGCCCCGCTCGTTCCGAATCGTGTTCCCGCTGCAGCGTGGGTCTCATTTTCTGATCGGTGTTTTGCCTCCGTCGTTCAGGATGGCGTTCTCGCCCCAGCGCGGGCCTCTTTCTCGCGCGCCCATCCGCCCGCCACCACCGCACCGCGCCCCGCCCAGCCCACCGCCACTTCCACCCACCAACGCACGCACGCACGCACGCACGCGCACCGCCACCACCACCCCACTACCCCACCCACCACCACCACGCTACACCGCGTCACACCACATCACAAGCGCGCGCACACAGACACACACGCACGCACACATACACACATACACACGCACACACACACACACATACATACCACATACCACATACCACATACCACATACCACATACCACATACCACATACCACATACCACATACCACATACCACATACCACATACCACATACCACATACCACATACCACATACCACATACCACATACCACATACCACATACCACATACCACATACACATACCACATACCACATACCACATACCACATACCACATACCACATACACACACACACACCGCGCACACACGCACACGCACACGCACACGCACACGCACACGCACACGCACACACACACACACACGCAGCACCACCACCACCGCCACCACCACCACCGCCATCACCGCACGCACGCACCTGGCCCACCACCAAACCACCAAGACGCCACACCACGTCACACCACAGCACACGCGCACACACGCACACACACCACCACCACCACCCCACTACCACCACCACCACCACCACCACCACCACCACCACCCCACCACCACCACCACCACCACCACCACAACCACAACCACAACCACAACCACAACCATAACCACAACCACGCACACACGCACGCACGCACGCGCACCACCACCCACTACGCACGCGCGCGCGGAGCCACACGTCCGCTACGACACGCGTCCGCGGATAGAGAAAATCAGCGCCATGGTAAGGGATGGGAGGGAGGGGTAGGACGTCAGATATGACGCGAGCGCACATAGCTTGTCCCCTCCCCCTCCCGCCGTCCCACCACCGCCTCCATCCGCTGCTTATCCCTCGGCTTCCTGGGGCAGCCCGTGACGTCATCGGGCTCGCGGTCCGTTCCGGCCCCATTCAGGAATCCTTGAATTCGGAATCCTGGGGACTCCCTCCCGTCCGGCCTCCTGGAGCCTCCTGGGGGGCCTCTGGGGCTTTCCTGGACCTTGCCTTGCCCCTGAGCATCCTGGGGCGTGTGAGCGCATTATTGCAACAGCTTGTTCGAGACGCACGACTTGAAATAGTAGAATGATCAAGGCAATGACCTGCATGGTTACTACAAATCTGTTGGATGTTGCTACGACGCAATGGCAAGATTACGCAGTCGACCCGCACAGCAAGGATAAGCAACCTTCCAAAGCGTACCCGTGCATCCTTGGCGCCTCGGCCCATCCTTGGGCACTTTCGTTGGCCGCGCCCCGCTCGAAAAGCTTCGGAATGGGCGTCTGAGGCCCTTGCATCCTTATCGCGCATCCTTCTGATACGGGCCGACTGTAGCTTATGATCTGCTCTCGGATTCCAACAAGCATCGGACACGAGGCTGCTGCCATGATTGTGGATGTCCTGGGGCATGCCCGGGGCGTCCTGGAGTCTCCCGAAGCTTCCTGCCCGGCCTCCTTCAGGCTCCTCCCTGGAATTTCTCCCTCGCTCCCCTGTCCGCCCCCCCCCCCAAAGAACTAGCTGAGGCAGCCCACACCGACCTCGAGATTGGTAAACCGAGCGGGGAGCTGTAAGCCTGGATCGTTTCACGAGACGAGTGCCATCCGCTTGTCTCCGTGGCCGTTCCCTGTCTCTCGCCGTGATAGCCCCCCGGAGGGGCAGCGGATTGATGCCCAGGACGGCCTGAACCCACCCCTCTTCAGTCTGAGCGCTGCTCCCCTGTCCGCCTCCCGCTCTCTCTCGATCTTCGACCTGGTGGTGGTGACGCCGTGGAGCCAGGCTCCATCGCCTGCGGACGCGGCGGGCTCGACCAGGGAGGTGGGGCTGGGGCCTCCTTGCTCCTGGTGCTCCTCCTCCCCCTCCTGTTCTTCCTCGTCCTCCTCCTCCTCCTCTTCCCTCCTCCTCCCCCTCCTCCTCCTCCTCCTCCACCTCGGCCTCCTCCTCCTCCTCCTCCTCCTCCTCCTCCTCCTCTCCCTCCTCCTCCTCTCCTGCTCCTCCTCCTCCTTCTCCTCCTCCTCCTCCTCTCCTCCTCCTTCCTCCTCCTCTCCTGCTCCTCCTCCTCCTCCTTGCTCCTCCTCCTCCTCCTCCTCCTCCTCCTCCTCCTCCTCCCCCTCCTCCTCCCCCTCCTCCTCCTCCTCCTCCTCGGCCTCCTCCTTCCTCCTCCTCCTCCTCACCTTCCCTCCCTCCCTCCTCCTCCTCCTTCTCCTCCTCCTCTTCCTCCCTTCTCCTCCTCCTCCCTTTCCTCCTCCTCCTCCTTCCTCCTCCTCCTCCTTCTCCTCCTCCTCTCCCCCTCCCCTTCCTCCTTGCTGTTGGTACTCCTCCCTGTTGGAGGTAGACCTCAGCCCTCTCGAACCTGGACCTCCTTCTGCTCGGGCTTTGCCCTTGCAGGAGGCTCCGGCCCGTACAGCCGGACCGAGGTCTCAGATCGAGGTCGGTCCGGGGAGGGCACCTTGATGTTCTTGGTGTGCTTGTGGGTGCTATTCTTGTGCACCCTGGGGATGGGGTGCCCTTGTGTGTTCTGCTTGCCTTGGCCGGCGGAGGGTCTCATGTTCTCGAGGGACGTCCTTCTGGCCTGGGTCCTGCTGTGTCCCTCCGCCCCCTGCCCGGGGGCCCCGTGGCAGCACCGCCAGGTTGCGGGCCCCTGTACAACATCCACCGCAGAGCGCGGTCGTACGGCCTCCCGCCCCTCCGCCTCCCGCCGCTGCTCCTCGCTGCCTCCTCCTTCCTCGTCCTCCTTCCGCCTCCTCCTTCCTCCTGCTTCCTCCTCCTACTCCTCTTCCTCCTCCTCCTCCTCCTCCTCTTCCTCCTACTCTTCCTCCTTCTCTTCCTCCTCCTCCTCCTCCTCCTCCTCCTCCTCCTCCTCCTCCTCCTCCTCCTCCCTGCTCCTCCTCCTGAAGCTGCCATCTCGCCCATCGAGCAATTCAGGCAGCTCGCAGTATCCAAAACAACTCCGCAGTATCGAGGAGACATGTTCCAGCGATGAGGGTGCTGCTCTGCATTGTTACAAGATGGGCCGCCAGCCTAGCTTTCGTACAATTCAACCTGCGGTTTGGCTGTCAGGACAGATCGGCGGAGATCGTCAAACAATGCGGCAACTACGACATCATCGAACACACATGGACCTAGAGGAAAAGGCAGGGTACAGAGGCAACCAAGGAGAACACGGAGGGCGCACGGTATGAATATGCAGGATGGGCAGGCACACAGTACATGATCAAGTCGGCAGGAGTACTTTCCGAGTGGAGAGGACACAGCCCGGGCGCCCAATTACTTGAAGTTCAAGAACCTCCAGGAGACACATTCGGACGGGGACTCTCAGTGACCCAGAAGCTGCCCCACCATTAAGACAACAAAAAAAGCTCGAGAACCCAGGAAAACTACTCCAAGGTACTCGACGCCTGGAGCAGTTCGTGGGCACGAAACAAAGCAACCCCGACCAACATGGGAAACGTCTGACGGCCATACGTGAGTCCTATTAGGAATGGGGATCATACTGGGGCCGAGCGGGCACACAGCACAAGTGGAAGAGGGCGGTGGTGAGCGGTCGAGTTAGTCGAGTTAATAACACAGGATGGAATGGTATCTTCATCTGGACGGCGATCTTGACCACGCATAAGCAGGACATCCATTACAAGCAGACAAACGTTCGCATAACTACAGCTGGACGGCACTCGTCGAGATCGACGACCAAAGGTTTTTGCATGCGGGTGGGACCCGGAGCCAGCTGGAGCCGACGTCCTACTTCGAGAAGTGTCCGATTGGCAGCCAGCTGGGGCGAGAAGGAGATTCGTACCGCCAACACCTCCACACGTATACATTCCATTTACTACAGAAGTACGGGCATGGTCGACGACGCACCGACGAGAACAAGCTCGAAGAGAGGACCGGACATGCAGACGAAGGGCAGCGCCAACAAAAAGGACCACCAGGACAACAAGAACAAGGGCTGCACATTGGAGCTGAAGGCGAAGTTCCTCCTCATCGTGGCCAAAGGGACCGCGGAACTGATAGAGGCGAAGATCGAGACGCGGGAGGAGGACGCAGATGCCTCAGGGACCGACGTCGGGCTTCTAGAGAGCGCATACTACAACAAAGACGCGCAGGACTGCATGAAGAAGAACGAGGCGGGCGATAACGTCTACCTGGAATCCCTTGGTCTGCTCCACGTCGCGCGGCCCAAAGTGGTGCAGAAGATGGGCCAGGACAAGACGAGCTGGGCGCAGCAGACATTCAATAAGTACTACAAACAGGTGAAGAGGCAAGCCGATGTACACAGGCTGGACTCTGACATCGTGATCTCCCGCGCGAAGAAAATCAAGGGAAAGGCGGCTCAGGTAAAAGATACAGGAGATGGTCCAGTTCACCTTCAACCCAGAGTACGGCGCGATCGTGACAGCGTCGGGGGCGCAGGGGACCATGAGGATGTGCGGGGCGGCACCAAGGTGAGCGCACGAGAAGGACACAGGGCGAGTGGTGAAGGGAGGCGGGGGTCCGCAGTGAGAGGCGTAGTAGATTTGACAGGCAGGTCAGCCCTTTCGTACCTCCTCCAGCATTTGCCAGCTGCGCCGGGTCCAGAGACATGGCGGATTCTGCACTACTCTCCTTCCCCAGGCCCCCACGGACTGCTGTTCCTGAACCTTTTTTTATTAAATTGCTTCGCTCATTCCGCCGGCCCATTTCGCATGACTGAGCCGCGCTTGGGGGCCTCGTGAGGGCCTCTTGGGGGCTTTTGGGGCCTCTTGAGGCCTCCTGGGGGCTTCTTAAGGTCGAGGGCTCGAAGTTTTGTTTTGTGTTCCCCCTTTGGGGCATCGCTTGGGGCCCTCTTGGGCCCCTCTTGGGCCGTCTTGGATGCCTCTGGGGCCGTCTTGGAGCCCGCTAGGGCCATCTTGGGGCCTTCTTGGGAGCTTCTTGGGCCCTCTTCTTGGGGGCCTCTTGGGCCGTCTTGGGGCGTCGGGAAGCCGAAAAGATGGACACGCCAAACTCTGCCCAAAACCTAAGGAAAAGTAATGATGTTTGCCTCTGGGGGCCCTCTGGGGAGTGCTCTTGGAGGCCTCTTGGGGGGTCTGGGGGCCGTCTTGGGCTTCTTGGAACGATCGTGTGGCATCTCGGAGCACTCTTGAACCATCTTGGAGGGCTCTTGGCGGCCTCGTGGCCCTTCTTGGGGCTCTCTGGAGGGCCACGGGGGCGGCGCCCAGGAGGAAAGCCATCTCTGATCCGAGTCTGCCGGGGATCGTTCGGGGTACTTTTCGTCTGGGGACCCCCAGGGGCCGCCCCGCGCGCGCGAAGTAGAAGTAATATTCAGCAGTTACCGGAGATCTTAGCACGCCTCTGGCCCGTTGGGCCGGCGAATTTTTCTCGTGCTGCTTCAACTTCTAAGTCGCTGCCCCCCCCGGGCCGAAGCCGGATGGAGGGAGCGGGGGACGGGTCGTCGTCGTCGGGTTAGGGCTGATGCCGAGGGAGCAAGACAGGTGGCCGTAAGGCAGTCTAGCAGGCGCCACCCCGCCCAGGGCCCTCCGCGTGAGAGGTGAGGTGCGGTCGGGCCCGATCGTTTGCTGGCGACTGCAGGCCGTCAACGAGGTGACAGATTACATAGTAATCTCAGCCAGATCTCCTGATAGTGACTAGGGAGCAAGGTAGTGCCCCGAGTAGTCGATTCAGCAGGGATCCCAGGTAGGTCAAGGTCAAGGTCCTTCTCCTCCTCCGCCTCCTCCTCCTCCTCCTCCGCCTCCTCCTCCTCCCCCCCTCCTTCCTCCTCGTTCTCCTCCTCCTCCTCCTCTTCCTCCTCCTCCTGTTCCTCCCCCTCCTCCATCCCCCTTCCTCCTCCTCCTCCTCCTCCTTCTCCTTCTCCTCCTCCTTCTCCTCCTCCTTCTCCTCCACTTCCTGCTCTTCCTCCTCCGCTCCCCGCCCTCTGCACGAACCGCGCGCGCTCTCGCGCCCGCATGGCCCGGGCCGCCGCGCGGGTGCGGTGGCACGCCGCGGTGCTGGCGGTGGCTGCGCGGGGGGCGGTTGGGGGCTTTGACCTGAAAAACATCGGGAAGGCCATCCAGGACCCCGTTCGGCGGCGCGCGAGAAGCGGAACGCGATCTCCTGCTTCTCCTCCTCCTCCTCCTCCTCCTCCTCCTCCTCCTCCTCCTCCTGCTCCCGCTCCTCCTCCTCCTCCCTCCTCCTCCCACCTCCTCCTCCTCCTCTTCCTCCTCCTCTTCCTCTCCCTCCTCCTCTCCCTCCCCTCCTCCTCCTCCTCCTCCTCCTCCTCCTCCTCCTCCTCTCCTCCTCCTCCCCCTCCTACCTCCCCCTCCTCCTCTCCTCCCCCTCCTCCTCCTCCCCCCCTCCTCCTCCTCCTCCTCCTCCTCTCCTCCTCCTCCTCCTCCTCCTCCTCTTCCCTCTTTCTCCTCCTCCTCCTCCCCTCCTACTCCTCCTCCTCTTTTTCTCCTCCTCCTCCTTCTCCTCGTCCTCCTCCTCCTCCTCCTCCTCCATCCTCCTCCCTCTCCTCCTCCTCCTCCTCCTCCTCCTCCTCCTCCACCTTCTCCTCCTCCTCCTCCTCTTCCTCCTCCTCCTCCTCCTCCTCCTCCTCCTCCTCCTCCTCTTGTTTGTCCTCCACCTCCTCTGCCTTCTTCTCCAGGAGAAGGCCTTGTCAGAGCCCCCGCGCCTCAGCAGCCCCCGTGCCTTCTGAGAAGTTGTCGTTGTGTCTTCGGGAAGGTGACGAAAACTTTTTCAGAAGGCCGGAGGACTCCCGAGCCTTCTGGGAAGGCCCGCCCCTTTTTTTGTTACTTCCCCCCTCACTCGCCGCTGACACTGCGACGAACAAGTTTTTTTTTGGAGATAACCACTGGTGCGTTCTAAACTTTCCTGGACCGCGCGGCCAGAGACGAATAAACGAACACGAATGGCCGAGGGCCGCTCGAAAACCCGTAAGCCCTGGAACTTATCCAATTCGGTCGTGCTCGTTTTCCCGACCCTACAAAGCGGCGCAAAAGTATTGTTTCGGAGGCCTTCATGGTTTCCTGGGTGGGGGGGCGTCTGCCTGCCGCCTAGGATGTCAGCAAGGACCCCTCCAAGGTCAAAGACGCCGTGGAGCATGTCGCGGAAGACCCTGGCAGGCTGATCGGTGAGGCCAGCAAGGCTGCGACAGAGAACGGCCAAGACGTGCTGCAGGCACTGGGGGACGGAGCAAGGAGGCGGGCGGAGGAGGAGGGCACAGAAGAGACCTCCCCTGGGGACGTTGGCCCCCGCATGGGCGTGTTGGCATGGGGCTGGTACGGCAAAGGGCGCTCATCTGCGCGTCCTTAGCCT
Source organism: Prorocentrum cordatum (assembly GCA_963575745.1). Taxonomy (NCBI): domain Eukaryota; class Dinophyceae; order Prorocentrales; family Prorocentraceae; genus Prorocentrum; species Prorocentrum cordatum. The sequence goes on along the minus strand of CAUYUJ010020966.1, from coordinate 28,108 downwards.
CCGCAGCGTTGCCGGCCTCAAACCGTGTGCCCATGCTTCACATCACCTTATGCACCCCAGTCGCTACGACACTTGTTACAAGCGGGTGGCCTACATCAATCGTGCGCGTTTGCTACGCGGCTTCTTCGGAAGGAGGGGGGTGGAGGGGAAGGAATCTGGTGGCCTTCGGCCCGTCCCACCACCCACCATGTCTCGATTGTGGGTCAGGGGCCTCTTGGAAGGACATCCGGATCTATCGGGATGCTTTTTGGGAGTCCCTTGGACCGCTCTGGGGGGTCTCTGGGGGGCTCCCTGGGGGTCTCCTGGAGGCATCCCAGGGGCCACTTTGGGCCTCATGGGAGCTCCTCGGGGGCCTCCCCGGGGTGAAATCTCGGGGCCGTCTTGGGGTGGAGGGCCCGAAGGGTCCGTTCGGGCTCCCTCTCGCGGCGAGGCCCTCGGGCTGCCAGGGCCCGTCTTATAGGGGGTCTCTCGGGCTGCCTTGGGGACGAGGTTCGGGGGCTTCGTTTCCATGGGGAATCGTGGATTTCCGCCGCCGAATGAGGCGGCACTGGCCGCATTGGGGGGAGAGCGCCTCCCACGATCCATGGATTTGGCGACCGCGCACTACATCCATGGATCGCTAATCCATGTTTGCGCGCCCCTGGATCTTGTTGCTGTCGTGACGGAACGTAACAGGTTTAGATGAGTTTGGCCTCGTGTGGTCCTCGAGCCATCCTTGGGCCCCCTGGCAGCGTTTTGGGAGCCCCTTCTTGCGCCATCCTGGGCGCCCTGGAGCGAGGCACCTTGGGCCATCTTCGAAACCCGTGCATCTCGATCCACCACCATGCCTCGAGGCTCGCGTTGGAGTGTCCACACGCCCTTCGAGTCCTCGGCCCTGAGTCCTGAGCAATGACTACTGGTGGGCCCAGACCCAACATTGTGAGGGTGTGTCGCGTGTCCTCACGTGCCCCTTTGGCTTGCAGCAGGACGCTCCCGCGGGCCAGAGGGCCCCAACATGGGCCCACCCTGGCTGAAGAGGTTACCGAAACGGCCCGAGAGGCACACGAGAGGGCCCAAGAGTGCTCCAGGACGTCCAAGATGGCTTCGAGGCGGCCGACGAGGTTCACAAGACGCCTCAAGAGGGCCTCACCAGGACCTCCACGAGGACCCCAAGATGCCAACACGTGTCAAGTCCCTCAGGCGATTGAGTTACTTCAACTTCAGCTTTAGGGCGAGGTCGGCCCTTAGAGGGCCCACGATGGCCCAGCAGGTCGCCCTCCAAGACGTTCCAAGAGCCCCCCGAACATGGCCCCAAGAGGACCCCAAGGCGACCCCAAGATGCCCCCAACACGGCCCCAAGACATGCCGAGGCGGAGGATCCTTCAACTGATTTTCCTGGCCCTCCACCCCAAGATGGCTCCACAAGCCCACCCTTGGCGCCCGATGTGCCCTCAATAGTTCCAAAGAGACTTCAAAGAGGCTCCCAAGGGAACCCAAAGAGGCACCGAGAGGCCCTCAATGCTTTCATAGGCGTACAAGAAGCTACCGACCCAACCTAGGCACTGTGGCGGGATGGGCCGCTGGCCATAAGTTCACGTATCCGCTATGCAGGGCTGAGGACCCCAAGGGCCTGAGAACATTCCAGCTCGTGCCTCGCGGCACGGCGGCGCGTACGTAAACTGAAGAGATCACATCGGCTCATGCTAATGTGCACTTGCGCTCGGCGGGCAGACTTTCGACCGCTCAAGAGGTCAGGACGAGAAGCGCAACAGACCAAGCCAGCGCCGAGCGCACCCTGTCGATTGCGAGGAACAGTGAGGCTCGGGCGCCTGCTCAGAGGTGACACGTGAGCGTAAGATGGGCTGCCTGAAGTTGGAAGCGTAACTCACGAGCAGTGTTGCGCGAACGCGCTCCAGCACGCGCTGCTGATGGGACGTTGCGAAGGCATAACCCCCCCGAGGACGAGCAAGCGGCTCTTCCTGTAGGCCTTCAGGGGGGCACCGCCCCTGCGCGGGAGCACGCCCCCCGGGGGTGGGCGCGCCGGAGGACTCACATCGGGCGGGTGGCAGTGGGGGGTGACCTCAATGGGGGCCTGGAGGGGCCCTCTGGGGCCCGTGCTGGCTCCAAGACGGACCCTGAAGGGTCCCTCAAGGTACCTTTTCTTCCCCCTGCCCTAGTCAATCCACTTACTCCCAGCCGCCCGGTCACACGGCCAGCCGCGTGCTGCCCTGGCCCACAGCTCATGAGCGCTGGGTCCCAGCGCCCCCCCCTTCTCCTCCTCCTCCCTCCTCCTCCTCCTCCTCCTTCTCCTCCTCCAGCCTCCTGCTCCTCCTCCTCCTCCTCCTCCTCCTCCTCCTCCAGCCTCCAGCCTCCAGCCTCCTCCTCCTTCTCCTCTTCCTCCTCCTCCTCCTCCAGCCTCCAGCTCCTCCTCTCCTTCTTCTCCTCCTCCTCTCTCCTCCTCCTCCTCCTCCTCCTCCCTCCTCCTCCTCCTCCTCCTCCTCCTTCTCCTCCTCCTCCTCCTCCTCCTCCTCCTCCTCCTCCTCTCTCCTCCTCAAGCTTTCTCTCCTCCTCCTCCCTCCTCCTCCTCTCCTCCTCTCTCCCTCGTCCTCCTCCTCCTCCTCCTCCTCTCCTCCTCCTCCTCCAGCTTTCTCCTCCTGCCTTCTCCTCCTTCTCCTCTCCTCCTCCTCTCCCTCCCTCCTCCTCCTCCTCCTCCTCCTCCTCCTCCTCCTCCCTCCTCCTCCTCCTCCTCCCTCCCTCCCTCCCTCCCTCCCTCCCTCCCTCCCTCCCTCCCTCCCTCCCTCCCTCCCTCCCTCCCTCCCTCCCTCCCTCCTCCCCCTCCTCCTTCCCTCCCGCTGGCCGCGGGTGTGGCGCCCCCGCCAGCTCTCAGGGGGCTGCCCTGAGCAATGGTCCCCGAAATCCTGCACCTGTACACAATGGCCGGCCTCCCTCTGGAGCCTGGCCTGCGCACGAGTACATACAACCGGGAGAAAGGGGAGAGGAGGAGGAGGGAAGAAGGGGGCTGCGCGCTGTATGCAGGGGCGGCCGGCCGGCAGGCAAGGAGGGCAGCGGGGAAGGGGGAAGGGAGGGGGAGGAAGGCGGGGGGCGGGGAGCGGGGGCGCCGCCGAGGCACTGGCGTGGGTCGGCGTCTTGTCGGCCTGGAGGCGTTGCCGCCGTGTCGGGGGCGTCGTCGGCGCGGGCCGTTCCCGTCGTCACGCTGAGGGCGTCGGCGCGGGGCGGCGGGGGCGGGGGCGTCGTCGTCGAGCTGGTCGCCGAACTGGCGGCGGTGCGGCGGCCGCGGTGGTCTGCGCGGGCGCCGAGGTCGCGGCGGTCGTGCTGGTTGTCCTGGCGTCTGCGACGGAGACCGTTCGACAATCAGGTGGTTGTCGTGGTGGCCGTGGTGGCCGTATCTTGGTGGTCAGGGCAGTAGGCTGGCCGCAGTAGTAGCAATCGTACCCCGGGCGTTCACTGCCCAAGCGCATTCAGGAGCATCTCGGCGTTCCCCGTGTGCAGCGTCACGGAGATCTCCCGCCAGAGACTGCTCAAGAGCTCCGAGCGCTCCTCGTCCCCGAGACCGCCGCCGTAGCTCCGCACGAAGGCGGCGGCCTCTTCTGAGGGCCGCCCCCCGGCCTCGAAGACCATGGGGACGAGCTCCAGGCCGGGCCTCGGGGGGTACCGAGCTCGCTTATCCTCGACCATCTGGGCCGCCGCGAGGCCACACCTCCGGGACCGGGCCTGCCTGCGCGGGGCATAGGTGGAGTATGCGCAGGTCACGGCCCAATCCACGTGGATGTGGTGCCCGGTGTTTTGGTCGATGGTGACGACGTCGAGGACAGCCTCCTGGACGCGTCCGTCAGGGAGGCGCCGGTCCCACGCAGGGATCCGCTGCTCTGTTGGGGCCGCGTGGCCAGTGAGCTCGGCGTGGCGCTTGGCGTGCATGTCCCGGAGGCGGTTGTGTCTCCCAGTCCGGGAGCCCCCAACCTCGCACGCCCTGGCGTGCCAACCCTTCCTGTCGAGTAGCTCGTTGCACCGCTGCCCGGTGCTCTTGCACTTGTGTTGGCACCGAGCCCCCTCTGGGCAGACGGGCATGTCGAGCCGCATCTTCAAGTTCACGAGGAAATGCTTGTCCGGCTGCGCAGCGTCCCCAGCGCCCCGGGGCAACAGGAACGAGCCCGCCCCGGTGCCGCCGTTCGACAACAGAGAGAGGCGGCCGTCCTCGTCCAGCAGCGTGTCCAGGAGCCGCTTCTTGTTGGCCTCCGAGGCAGCTTTGCCCCAGCGCCCCTGGCGTTTGTGGTGCGGCTCCCGCAAGTAGTCCAGCAAATTCAGCGGCTCGTCCCCCAAGGCCCCAGCTTCCCGGAGCGCCCTTTCCGCCTGGGACAGCGCCGTGAGGGTGCGCGGACAGCGGGCGTCGAGTTCCTCCCTGGTGCTGATCCCTAAGCAGGCGGCCACGTCGTGGAGGCAGAGGGCCCAGCTTGCGGCGTAGGCGGCCGGAGCTGTCTGGGAAGCGGAGGGGAATGCGCATCCCCCGTCCGGGAGGCGGAGCGTGGCCCGGAGGCGCTGCGCGTCATTGAGGGGATCCTGGAGGAGGTGCTCAAGCGCCGCGAACAGCACGTTGTCGAGCTCCCCGACCCATCCGGTCTGCAGATTCGCCCGGAGGTGGTGTGTGACGCATCCCTGGCCGTACGTGCGCAGCAGCGTGTAGAACGTCTCGGCTGTCAAACCAGCGGCTCGTAGCTCCTGGAGCCGAGCGGTAAATTCCCGAGCCCGGCTCACAGCGGCGGCGCCGTCTGCCCCAGCGTGCACCAGAACCCTGTCTTCTTGTTGCTCCAGCCAGGGCGCGGCATTCCCAAGGCACTGCAAGTTCGCAGCGCGGTGGGCACTGATGCCAGGCGGGAAGGGGGCTTGCGGGTCCGCCGTCCAGGCCTGCGTCTTTGCGGGGTTGACGGTGAGGCCGAGGCGCGCGAGCTCCTCAGGAACCAGCTGGGCTGCCGCAGTGGCGTGTTCTGGCGGCGAAAATACCATGATGTCGTCCAAGTAGGAAAACACCCTGCACTGAGGAGACAGCTGTCGAAGCCTCACATTGATCGCGTCAAGAGCCCCTGCCACGGTGATCGCGAAGAGAGCCGGCGACAGCGGGCACCCCTGGTCGACTCCGCTAGTGGCCCGCACGAGCGCAGCAGAGTTGTTGTTGTCCCAGAACAGATGCGTGGTCTCGCCGCCGAGCCAGCTGTGCGCGGCCTTGAGCAGCACGGGCGCCCTGGCACGCAGGCCGTTGAGGATGTGCTGCCTGGGGAGGCTGTTGTACGCGTTAGTGCAGTCGAAGGCAAGAACGACGGCCCGTGGGTCCGCCTCCGTCAGCGCCGAGATGCACTTGTGCATCACCTCGCACCCTCCAGGTTTGCCAACAGCATACTGGTGCGGCCCACACGCGCTCTTTATGTCATCTGAGAAGACGTCGCAGGCAGCCTTGGCTGCGAGGCGGCGCAGCACGCTCCCACACGCAATGGGCCGGACTCCCCCGTTGCGCTTGCGGAGAGCCACCAGCCGCGTGCCGAGGTTCGCCCGCATGGCCTGCGGGGACAGCAGGCCGTACAGAAAGAGGACCGTTACTTTGGCGACGGCGTCGAGTGCTTCCGAGTCCTTCAGGAGAGTGCGCCAGTGTTCGAAGCGCCCCCCGTTGGGCCCAGGTCCAGACATCCGCGGGCTGCGGGCGAGGTGGCGCTTAACTGCCGTGACCAGGTCGTCGTTGGTGTCCGCGCCCGGGAGCGCGAGGTCGGCAGCTGCTGGCGGGGCCGCTCCTGCGGGGAAGAGCGCCTGCAGGTCGGCGAGAACATCTTCGCCCGTGGCCACAGTGGCCGGCCGGAAACCACGAGTCATGGCCTTGCTGACCAGGCCTTCGCCGGCGAGAGCTTCCACTGCTCTGGCGACTTTCGCGGGCGAGTCAGCGCGCCGAGCTCGCGCCGGTCCGGCTCCCGCCTCGGTGTGCGCCTCTCTCCAGAGCGCCCCCCAATCTCCAGCTTCCGCGAGCCGCAGGCGCCTCGTGAAGATCGCGGCCCGGCCGCTTCTGTTCTTCCCAGCCTTCCTCCCCCCTCTGGTCTTGCCGGGCTTGAAGAACAGGACTCTGTCGAAGAAGGTGAAAAGTTTCTCGGCCCGTTGGAGGGTAGTCGCGTCCCCGCTTTCGGCTGCCTGCAAGAGTCGTTGCGCGACGTGCCCTCGGAGCTGCGCAAACGCACTGCCCACCGCGTCCGGGACATGCAGCTCAGTAGCCACGTGGTGTCGGAGTTCTTCGTACTCGTCCTCCCTCCTCCCTCCTCCCTCCTCCCTCCTCTCTCCTCCTCCTCCTCCTTCTCCTCCTCCTACGCCCCTCCGTTTCCAATGCAGCGTGTCGCGCTGACGGCCCTCGTACAGTGGAGACCCATGCCAAGAAACGCCCTGCTTGCCTCCAGGCTGCCCTGGGTTTCTTGGGTCCCGAAGGTTTTGCTGTGGAAAGCGTGTGACGTTCCCACACCAAACAACAAGGGATGTCCTGGGGTCTCAGGGCTGGGTTTCTTGTGGAAGGTTTCTTGTGGACCAGTTTCCATTGTAGGCCCACCGAAGAATGTTTTTGGAACCCCTTGTCGTCTGCAGGAAATTGTTCAGAGGAGGAAAGGGTACCCATACCTCTACCCTCCCCTTCGTTTTCCCCGTCTGGGGCCTCCTGGACCTCCGTCGTGTGCCTCCGTCGTCACCGCCGCCAGATCCGCCTCGACGTCCTGGTCAGAACGCACCCCAGGAGAGGTCTGGGGAGTAGCGGAGACGGTACCTTTTGGTTCCCCCAAAGCTCTTAGAATCTTACTGGCTGAGTCTGTCTTTTGACGCATCGGGTCGATGCTCTAAGAACATGGCTTTTGCTCTAGGAACACCATGGGGTTCCGAGAAGATTTCGTGGTAAGCCTATGCCGGGACGGTCGGTTCCTGCGCGCACCAGGTGTTCCCCAGCGCGTCCGTTCCGTCGCCGCTTCGGGTCGAGCCCTTTTGGCTCGGGTGGTGTTGGGCCCTGGAAGCGACACGGAAGTTTTTGTTTACAGGTCCCGTTTTGCCGTTTTTGCTGCCAGTTCTGTCGCCGTTTTCTTGCCCGTTGTTTTGCCGTTTCCGGTTCCGGCTCCAACCCCGGAGCCGTTTTGTGGCCGTTTCGGGTCGCCTTTTGGTTGCCGTTTTCTTTTTCAAGACACTTTTCGAAAACGATGAAAAAAAGGCCCTCCCGTGTCCGGGGGGGCCCGCTAAGGCTCAGGCTATGGTGGCACATGCAAGTCGGGGTTACGCGGACTTACGCGGACGGGCCTAGAATCGAGAGAAATCCGTTCCAGGGCGTCCCAGAACGCTCTGAAACGGCTCTCGCATCAGGTTCCCCATCGCGGCCGCTCTGTCGCCGCTTCGGGTCAAGCCATTTTGGCTCAGGCGGTGTTGGATAAAGCCAAGGTCATCGAGAATAAAGGAACCCCTAACCCTAATATCACAGTGAAGACGCAGCCTAGGTCCCCGTGCTTGAAATGGGAACAATCGATCTGGGCCGTTTGGTTTGTTACATCTGCAGGATCGACCCCTGTTCCTAATGTTGTTGGCCCTCCTGACTTAGCCCCTCCCAAAGGGTTAGGGGTCATTTTATTGCGATAGCCCATGCCAGCTGGGATAAAGCTTGACCCAGCGGTCCCGCGGGCCATGCCCGGCTTGAGCGCGAAGACGGAGACGGCAGTGGAGGAGTTTTCCGCTGCGGAGGCGGATGTGGAGGAGTCCAGCGTACACGCGGCCACCCGGCAACCACAGGAGCAGGAGGTCAAAGATGAGGACATCACCTGCTGCGCGTATGTGTGCTACACCTTCTTGGCCTTCTTTGCCTACTGGTTCGGCGCCGCGCGCTTTGACCAGGACGGGGACGGCGACTTCGACGCCGCGGACGTGCAGGCCATGATCGACGGAGGGAGTAAGAAGCTGATGCTCAACTTCACACGGCCGCCGCAGGACCAGAGGGCGAAGGCCCAGCGCCGCGAGCGGGCGCAGCGGCGGAGGGCGCAGCACGAGGCCGAGCGGCAGAGCAAGCGCCGCGAGTCTGCAAGGCTGCACGAGGAGCACCTCCGCGCGCACCGGGAGGCGGGCGGCGTCTCGGGGGCCGCCGGCCTCGCCGTGGAGCGCGCCATGCACGGCGTCGTCGTGCACGCGTGGCCGGCCGGCGGCGTGCTGGAGGCCGACGTGGAGTCCGAGGCGCAGGAGGAGGAGATCCTGGACAACCTCCGGCAGGCCGTGCCCTGCTTCTGCATCGTCGAGGTCCTGCTGTGCCTCGTCCTCTGGGGCGCCACCGCGCCCCGGGCGAGGAGCTACGCGCCGCTGGCCTACGGCGTGGGCGTGGCGGACGGCGGCGTCCTGGCGACGCACGCGAAGGACGGCGGCACGACGCTGCTCTTGGCGGAGTGCGAGGCGGAGTGCGACGGCGCTGGCGCGGCGTGCTTGGGCATCGCGTGGCTCCCAGGCCCGAGCCCCCAGTGCCGCCTGCTCGAGAGGCTGCCGGCGAGCGCGAGCTCGAGCGTGTTGTGCCCGCGCTCTGCGTGGGACTGGCGGGTCTACAAGAAGGACGCCTGGTCCCTCGGTGCGTCGTTGGGCCAGATGGGAGGCGCGGAGAGCATCTGGCCTGGGCGCACTAGCCTGAAGGCCCACCACAATTGCGAGCACGGCTACGACATCAGCTTCCTGTGGAGGTGGTGGAGCTATCAGTTCACGCACGGTAGCATCAGTCACATGTTTGTCAATTGTTTCATGATACTGGTGCTCGGCGTTCCCTTGGAGGGCTGGCAGGGTACAGGTATGATCGCCGTCATGTGGACGCTGGGATGCCTCGGCGGCGCCTGCTGCTGGGCACTTTTCGATCCCTATCGCGAGACAATCGGCGCTTCTGGAGGATGCTACTCCATGCTCGGAATGCACATTGCTGACTTAGTCATGAACTGGGGCGACAAGAAGTGGCGCTTTGGTACTTTGTTCACATTGTCGTTGGTCTGCAGTGTGGATCTTGCTTATTTCTATGCAACCTATGATCCTGATGGAGGTGCAGCGTCCAACGTTGTGCATGTCGGTGGCTTGATCGCTGGGATCTTGATTGTCATGACCTCTGGCCGCAACATGCATCGGAAGTGGTGGGAAACCGTTTTCAGCTGCATCGCCTGGGTTCTGGGCATTGGCCTCCTAGCAGGGACCTTGTTCTTCTGGTACGGCGCAAACAACCACCCCGCCATCGCCAACCTGTGGGATTCTTCACAGCGCCCTTGGTGTTGGATCGGGGAGGTGTGCATCGGTGACGACGGTGCCCACTGCCCACTGCTGGACACGCCCCCGACCTTCACGACGGGCGCCACGACCGCGCACGAGACGCGGAGGCAGTGCGTCTTCTGCACCACCAGGGCGTGCGTGGAGGGCTGGTACTCAAGCTACATCGCCGACGACGGCACGGAGCATTACAAGTATTGCCCGACGGAGTCGGCGCAGAGCACCTGTGGCGACGAGTTTACCGACAGCTGGGACCTTTTCTATCCTCCGACCAGGAGCAAGTATCAGAGCTAAAGGACCTCACGTTGGGCTGGACCCAAGTGCCCGCATCTGTCCCTGCGAGGTTGCCTGGCGTCCCCCTCTGGCCACGGCGTCGCCGATTCCTTTGAGGCGCCGTACTTCGTCCCCGTCGGGGTTGCTGTGAAGGGGTGTGCGGTGTGCGGAGAGGGTGCTTCTCTCTGAGACCGGTCGCGTTTGCAGCGTGGTGCCACCACATTCAGTCTGATTGTGCCATGGCTCGACAGCGGGGCTCTCGCAAGTGTGCTCTAATGTCGATTGCGCTTGGAGGCTCCCCAGCAGCGCTGTGGCCGCCAGGAGCTGCAGCTGCCTCCGCGCGGCTCCCAGCGGCGCCTCGTGGTCTTGTGATACAGTCAACCCGCATAGCAAGGATGTATGGAACCGAACTTTATACACCGATGCTTTTTTGCGGTCCCGCATTGGGATTCGCACAAGAAAACGGATGATGGTGTATACGGCATCCGGGTGTATACATGTTTTATTGTTTCCATGGGACAACGGGGAAACAAGTATACACAACACCACCCCGACGTCGTCCCCGACCCGCAGAACTTCCTGGGATTGAGCAACAGCCTGCCACTGGTAATGTATATGCTCCAGTTTCCGAGGATGGGCACTCTTCCCACGGGTAACCCTGCATCCTCGGTCCATCCTTGGCCACTTTCGTTGGCCCAGTCCTCATGGGGACGTCGTCACTGGCCGTCTCGGGGGCTTCGCGGGGCCGTCCTGGGGGCCTCTGGGGATCGACTCGGGGCCCTCTTGGTGGCCTCGTGTGCCATCTTGGAGCGATCTTGGGCCGTCCTGGAGCGTCGGAGGCCCAGAAAGGCGCGAACGTTCAAATCTTCCAACGTCCTGGAGAAACCAATGAGTCAGGCCTCTCGGCGCCCTCCTTGGGGGCCTCTTTGAGCCCTCATGGGGCGTCTCGGGGGGCTCCTGGGCTGTCTAGAGGCCTTCTTGGGCGTCGTGGAGCAATCTTTCGGCGACTCGGGCCCTCTTGGGCAGTCGTTTGGGCCTCTTGGGGCCCCCTTGGTTCGTTCTGGGACCACACCGGAGAACACCCGGCGCGCCCAGCCGCGCCGGGAACTCTGGGCTGTGGGCCCTGACAGAGCATCACAAGATTCAGCACAGAGAAGTTGACGGGACCTGAGGACACTCCACTTCGTCCCTCCAGGAACGGTCGCGGATCTTACCTGCTGAGCTCTCCTGTGTCGTGTTTCGGCTGCATATCCTCCAGCGAGGTTTTCCAACGCGACGTTGCTCATAGTTTCCTGTCCCGGTACTGCGCCCGAGCTCATGTTGACGCGCGGCAGAAAGAGCTCTCCAGTAAGTCCGCAGTTGTCGGGCCCCCAAGGTTGCTGCTAACTGCTGCATTTGAATGAGTGGCCCGGGCCCTAGTGTCAAGGCGTTGTCCACAAGCGTCAGCCCTGTACACAGCCAGCGCAGAGAGCTTTTGACAGGGGCTGATCTGGACAAGCAGTTGCTCTTCCCTATGCCTGAGCACCGGATGAAACACCAAGCGCATTCTGTGACCCGTATTTTCCGGTGGGCTTTGGGGCAAGGTTGTCCGTGGCGAACCGATCGGCGCCACTTGCGAGCGACTCTTCGCCAGAGTGACCCCATTGTGCGCGGCTTTCGGGGGTCACGGCCTCCGAAAGCCGTGTTGTCACGGTTCATAGCACGAGGTTGTTTGTTGCTGGGCGGCCCCCGAAAAGCCGCGCATCACAGAGCGACGCGCCTCCTCCAGCGCGTGGCCAGACTGAGATCGACAGCGCCACCTGGCCTGACGCTTCAATTCCGCTCGTGCGCACGGTGCTTGAGATATAGCTGGGTGGTTCACCATTGCTTCTCCGAGCTCGCCATCGTGCTGATGTGCCCGCAGCAACAAAAAATAGTAGACGGTAGCGTTCCATGGGTTTTTGGTTGCCCTGTGCTCCGGGTACAAGCAACCACAACCACGACTGAGCGCACTTTTCGGGAGGGCCCCTCGAGGGAGAACCCACCGACCTCGACATGAGCAATTTGGTTGTGGTTGTGGTCGTTCTGGCCGTCCTGGGACGCCACATCGACCACAATTGGTGGGAAGCTGTTTGTTCCCCACTTGCTTGGTGGGGTTCTGGTTTGCTTCCCTGCCTCGTCGCACCCGCGTCTCACACACACGCGCACACCTCCCTCTCCTCACACAGCGCAGCACAGCACAGCACAGCACAGCACAGCACAGGACAGCACTGTTCAGCACAGCTCAGCACATCTCAGCTCAGCTCAGCTCAGCAAAGCACAGCACAGCTCAGCTCAGCACAGCACAGCTCAGCTCAGCTCGGCACAGCACAGCACAGCACAGCTCAGGTCGTCCAGGGCATGGCAGGAGCGGCACTTTCTCGACACCATAGGAGGTGCGCAGGGGGTGGTCCCTGAGCGCGGCCGCTATCCGAGACGGTCGTCCAGGGCATAGCAGGCGTGGCATTTTCCGACGCCGTAGGAGGTGCGCAGGGCGTGGTTTTTCAGCGCGGCCGCTATCCGAGACGGTCTTCCAGGGCAAAGCAGGCGTGGCATTTTCCGACACCATAGGAGGTGCGCAGGGGGTGGTCCTTGAGCGCGGCCGCTATCCGAGACGGTCGTCCAGGGCATAGCAGGCGTGGCATTTTCCGACACCATAGGAGGTGCGCATGGGGTGGTCCCTGAGCGCGGCCGCTATCCGAGACGGTCGTCCAGGGCATAAAAGGCGTGGCATTTGCCGACACCATAGGAGGTGCGCAGGGGGTGGTCTTTGAGCGCGGCCGCTATCCGAGACGGTCGTCCAGGGCATAGCAGGCGTGGCATTTTCCGACATCATAGGAGGTGCGCAGGGGGTGGTCTTTGAGCGCGGCCGCTATCCGAGACGGTCGTCCAGGGCGTAGCAGGCGGTGCATTTTCCGACACCGTAGGAGGTGCGCAGGGCGTGGTCTTTGAGCGCGGCCGCTATCCGAGACGGTCGTCCAGGGCATAGCAGGCGTGGCATTTTCCGACACCATAGGAGGTGCGCAGGGGATGTTCCTTGAGCGCGGCCGCTATCCGAGACGGTCGTCCAGGGCATAGCAGGCGCGGCATTTTCCGACACCATAGGAGGTGCGCAGGGGGTGGTCTTTGAGCGCGGCCGCTATCCGAGGCGGTCGTACAGGGCATAGCAGGCGTGGCATTTTCCGACGCCGTAGGAGGTGCGTAGGGGGTGGTCCTTGAGCGCGGCCGCTATCCGAGACGGTCGCCCAGGGCATAGCAGGCGTGGCATTTTCCGACCCCACAGGAGGTGCGCAGGGAGTGGTCCCTGAGCGCGGCCGCTATCCGAGACGGTCGTCCAGGGCATAGCAGGCGTGACATTTTTCGACACCATAGGAGGTGCGCAGGGGGTGGTCCCTGAGCGCGGCCGTTATCCGAGACGGTCGTCCAGGGCATAGCAGGCGGTGCATTTTCTGACACCATAGGAGGTGCGCAGGGGGTGGTCCCTGAGCGCGACCGCTATCCGAGACGGTCGTCCAGGGCATAGCAGGCGTGGCAATTTCCGACACCATAGGTGCGCAGGGGGTGGTCCCTGAGCGCGGCCGCTATCCGAAACGGCCGTCCAGAGGATAGCAGGCATGGCATTTGCCGACGCCATAGGAGGTGCGCAGGGCGTGGTCTTTGAGCGCGGCCGCTATCCGAGACGGTCTTCCAGGGCATAGCAGGCGTGGCACTTTCCGACACCATAGGAGGTGCGCGGGGGGTGGTCTTTGAGCGCGACCGCTATCCGAGACGGTCGCCCAGGGCATAGCAGGCGTGGCATTTTCCGACACCATAGGAGGTGCGCAGGGAGTGGTCCCTGAGCGCGGCCGCTATCCGAGACGGCCGTCCAGGGCATAGCAGGCGTGGCATTTTCCGACCCCACAGGAGGTGCGCACGGGGTGGTCCTTGAGCGCGGCCGCCATGCGAGACGGTCGTCCAGGGCATAGCATGCGTGGCATGTTCCGACATCATAGGGGGTGCGCAGGGGGTGGCCCCTCACCGCGGCCGCTATGCATGACGGTCGTCCAGGACATAGCAGGCGTTGTTTTTTCCCCACATGCTTAGTCGGGGTCTGGTTTTCTTCCCTGCCTCGTCGCACCGCAGCCCTCACACACCACCTTCCTCCTCACACCCCACCTTCCTCCTCCCTCCTTCTCCTTCCCACACAGCGCAGCACAGCTCAGCACAGCACAGCTTAGCTCAGCACAGCACAGCATAGTACCTCTCCTCTTGAGTGGCGTCACCAACGGTATCGGCGGGGCACCGGCCACCAACATCATTCTCACATGCTTCACTTCAGCTATCATCACTCCAGCCATAATATAAGTATGTGGGGTTCCTCGGTAGCGTAATTTGTTATCCCGACTGCTCATGAGCACGGCGTCCCCCAGGGTGTGTCATCGATGTAGTTGTGGTCGCTGGCTGTCCCCGCACGTGATCTCTTGGCCGCGGAGATGGGGTGGGTGGGTTGGGGGCAGGACTATGCGCGGGCCGCGGGCCTCGACGGGGGCACTTTTTATAAAGGGGCGGTGGGCGGTGCTCGGGTCGGCTGGGGCGGGGGAGGAGGGGCAGGAGACAGGGATCTTGGGGGGGGGGGGGGGGGGGCGACGATCGGTCAGATGAGGAAGCGGTACCGATACCGCTTCCCTTGCCTCGTTTCCTTTTTTGGGAGACTCCTGGAAGGCCCGTGTCGCCACCGCTGGATTCGCTTCGAAACCTCGGTCAGAACGCACCCCAGGAGAGGTCCGGGGAGTAGCGGTATGGGTACCTTTTGGTCTCCCCAATCGGGGAGGATAGGCATAGGGGTGGGTGCATCGACCCCCAATCGCCCATTGATCACCGATAGTTGGTCTGATAGAGCCCCAATGCGTGCGGATTCGCTATCGGGGGCCAATCGCCGATCTATCGGTAATGTATCGCCGATTCGGGTCGATGTTCCCCTCCCCCATGCCAGCTCCCCCCTATTGTTGCCCCTCAATCTGGGGGGGGCAGGAGGATGTGGAGTTGTTTATATGGATTGCAAGGCCGATGAAGCATGAAACCGATCAGCCAAACGCGGCACACAGTCGGCTGAACATCAGTTTGCTCTAGAAAGTTTGCACGGGCGCCACGGCAGGGGTTTCAAGGATGGAAACGAATCACTACACCCCATTGCGACACGACACTGGCACGACGCGGACAAGGTGTGGGGGGGAAGGTGCAGGAGGAGGAGGGGCAGGCAGAGGATGAGTGGATGAAGAGAAGGAGGAGGAGGAGAGGGAGGAGGAGAAAGAGGTAAAGGAGAAGGAGGAGGAGGAGGAGAGGAGGAGGAGGAGGGGTGGCGGTGCGGTTCCAGGAGGAGGAGGAGGAGGAGGAGGAGGAGGGCGTGGAGAAGGAGGAGAAGGAGGAGGTGGAGGATGAGGAAGAGGAGGAGGGGGAGGATACGAGGGGAGGAGAAGGAGGCTTCGGCGGAGGAAGAGGCGTAGGAGGAGAAGGAACAGCAGGGGGGGGGGATACGCAGGCGGATAGGGAGAGGGAGGAAGTGGAATGGAATGAGGAAGGAAGCAGGAGGAGGACTAGTGTAAACCCAAGGCTCATCAACGATGTTGCAATGATCACTTCACCCAAGTTCCTTCTTCAGAGATCCCTACAAGGATTTCTTATCACTGTGGAAATTGCGCCGTTGGAAGACAAACGTGAAGTTTTGAACCGCGCCAAGAACACCATTCCTGGGACTTCAGCGCGGCAGGTCAGCGTCACAGGTGTGTCCTGACGATCCTGAACCACGCCAGAACGCAACCCCCGGAACTTCAACACCGCGAATTAACGTGACTGTTGCGCCCTGACAGCCCACATCGTGCCACAGCGCTGCTTCTGGGACGTCAACGCCACTAGCACTTGAAACACTTGTTAACTCGTACGGCGATTACCCGCGGCGCCAAGGCGAGAGCCACATTTTGAAAAGGAGGTGCCCTCCACCCGTGAAGCTCCTGCAAACGTTTTTGAGACGGGGGCCACATTGTGAAAACGGCCCGCCCTCGGTCCGTGAATCCGCTGCACAGTTTATGCCTAATAACTAAGAGTGGTGAGGAGGTCTCAGGCGAAACGCCCAGCCCGCCCTACCAACATGTCCTGGGGTGCGACAGGGAGGTCTTCATAAAGGAACGGATGGAGGAGCTGGAGGAGGCATGGCAGCACTCTTGCCAGCAGCGTCAGCGTCATGAAGAATAACATGAGGAGTAGGAGGGGGAAACGGAGGCGGGGGAGAAACATGAGCAGGGAGGGGCTTGGGGATGGTGATGTTGTTGATGATGATGCTGCTGATGATGATGCTGATATTGATGATATTGATGAGGATGCTGATGCTGCGGCTGATGAGGATGATTATGATGTTGATGATGATGGTGGTGGTGGATGGAGATGATGGGTGGTGGTGATGCTGCTGCTGAGGAGGAGGAGGATTAGGAGGAGGAGCAGAAGGATCAGGTGAAGGAGGAGGAAGGGGAAGGGGAAGGCTGAGGAGCAGGAGCAGGGTGGAGGAGTTCGAGTGGGAGGGGGAACGGAGGAGGCGGAGGAGGAAGAGACGGAGGAGGAGGAAGAGGAGGAGGAGGAGGGGGGGAGGAGGCGGAGTAAGCACAAGCGGAGACGGAGGAGGAGGAGGAGGAGGAGGAGGAGGAGGAGGAGGAGGAGGAGGAGGAGGAGGAGTGGGACGAGGAAAGGAGGATGAGGAGGAGGTGAGGTGACTCCCAATTCGCCCGTGGGAGCGGCCGCTCGCTGGGCTGGGAGTGGGCGATGGGTCGCCGCCCAGCCAGCCTTCGGGCATCAGTGTGTTCTTGTATGGTGCGCGTCACCGTGTTCCGAGCTGTTGTCCGAAGTAACGATTAGTTAGCCAGTGGTTTATCTATGGTGTGCGAACAGCTCTGTCACATCGGCCCAGCTTCTGTTGGGTTGTTGTCGCAGCCGCTTAGCTCATGCATTGGTATCGGTAGGGTCCATAAATAAATCCGTTCGGCTCCACTTTCTCATGCCATCTTGCACAAGCGCCGCAAGGAGGAGGAGGAGGAGCCATATGAGAAGGACGAATGAGGAAGAGGAGCAGGATGACGAGGAGAAGGAGAAGGGCACAGAGGCTTCGAGGATGAAGAGACGGAGTAGGAGGAGGACCAGAGTAAACAACACACGCGTAAACGATGCTGTAATACACCCTCTCGTTCCAAGTCCCCTCCCCACACGCCTCTACAAGTCTTACGTTTCACTACAAGAGGCGCACCCCCCCTGAAAGACCAGCGCCGTCGTGCCTGCCATGTTGGCAGGGCCTCCGCTTTTAGCAGGAATGGCCTTGCACCTTTCTGGCTCACAACCAGTTGCGCGAACGACAAGGGGCATACGCTTCAGCGAGGTGTTTAGCTATGCCCCTCCCCCCTTTGCGAAGAAGGTCGCCCACTGCCCGTGTAACTGTTGCACGAGTTTGCAACTGTGGCCATGGACTACGGGGAAGTCTTGAGCGACAGCTCCACTTCGGAAGCTTGCCGCTCCGTGCAACGCTAAAGGAGGTTTCGGGTCGTTATACTAAACGACGGTACTAAACGAAACCTCAGCAAATACTTCTGTTGACCAGGGATAGGTTGCCACCTTGCTCAAAGCGCTGCGTTGAACATCGAATGATCACGGCGCTAATGCGAGAGTCCCATGTTGAAAACGAACAATGTTCATTCCGTGGATGGAACTGCTGCAAGGTTTCGAGACGGCCGTTCGCAGCGCTAAAGCGGGAGCCCCATGTTGACAATTATCAGGCCTTCATCAGCCAGGCGGTGAGGCGAGAGGGCGCATGAAGGCAAGATCGCCATGTTGAAGACCCCCCCTTTGATCAGTCAAATCGTCGCGAACTTTGAAAGCAAATGTGCGCGGCGTTGAGGCGAGAGCCACGTTTTGAAAGTGCACCCCCCTGCCATCCGTAAAACTGTTTCGAATGTTTCAGACGAGTGCACGCGGCGCCAAGGCGAGAGCCGCGTTTCTAGATGGAGCCGCCCTCCATACGCGAAGTTGTTGTGAATTTTTACCGCGAACGTGCGCGGCGCGAAAGCGAGAACCGCATGTTGAAGATGAGCCGCCCTCGATCACTGAAATTGCCTCAAACGTTTGACACGCTTGAGACACATGTGCAAGGTGCTTCGGCGAGGGTCACAGTTTGAGAACGAGCCGCCTGCCGTCCGTGAAACTCCTGCAGACTCTTGAGGGCGGATGCGCGCAGCGCTTGGGCGAGAACGACCTGAGGACGACCTGAGATCTGTCCGTGCAATATCTGCATCAGTTTGAGGCGACTGTGCGCCGCGGATGAAGGCGGAACCGGATCGATGCAGGGGGCGTCCTTGGTGGATAAGGCGCGCGAAGAGGGAGGAGGGCGCAGGAGGAGGAGGAGGGCGGAGGAGGACCTGGACGAGGAGGACCAGGACTTTGACGGGGAGGCTGAAGAGGAGGCAGGGCGCAGTTTCCATTTCTAGGGCGGGTTCCAACCAAGTGGGGCGCTCCAGAGAGGGCTTCGCCTTCGAGGAAGGAGTTCAAGTATTTCGCCTCCTCCTCGGTCTCCGCACAGTGTGGGTGCGGGCTGGCGGTCAGCTCGTACCGTGCATCCGCTTGCACGTTCGCCCCGCTGTATTTATGAGTCCTTGCCGAGTCTGTGGCCATCGCTTGTTTCGGAGTTACCTTTGCGAATCCTCATCGCCGCGCCCGGCGCCTTTAGATACTTACCCGATCGCGTTCTTGTGTTGCGTCCCTTGTCAGTGCCGCTCCCGATATCCGAGCAGACGAAGTGTAGGATATAGTGGTTGATCAGTTTCCATTCCAGTAGCCTCATCATCTAAGATCCACGTACCAGGGTTTCCAAGGAAAGCGCTGGGTCTCCCAGCCAACCAGGGGCGACCGGCAGGTGAGTCCCCGTAGTTTTGAAAAGTGCGTCTGTAGCAGTGGATTTCAGGCAGGGTGCAGTTTTGTTTCTTGGACAAAGGTTCCTAGCAAGTGGGGCGCTCGAGAATGGCCGCCGCCTTCGAGGGTCGAAGGAGTTGCCATTTCCTCCGCGGCGGACAGCGGCTGAAGAGCAGCGGAAACCCTGCGGGAGCAAAACCGGGAGTAAAGCCGGCGGAAGGCCGGCAGAAGCCGGCGGAAGTATGATATTCGCCCCCAGGAGATGACGACCATTTCGGGTTCGAAAGCCGCCGGCGATCGTTTCCGATTGAGGGGAGGAACGTGAGTCTTTCTTGACTTGAGGTTTGGTGCTGTCGAGCGTTTATTCGCTCGTGCTCGGCGGCGCGTCCCGGGGGCGCACCTGTCGTCCCGGACGGCCGCCGCAGGCCCGAGTTATGACCCGAAGCCACCCAATGGCGGGGTCAGGGGGCGAATCATCGACCTTAAATCGGCGATGCATCGCCGACGGATCGGCAACAAGCCCCCCAATGGCAAATTCCAGCGTGCCTCGGCGGGGCTGGGCTTTCAGATCCGCGTGGGCGATTCTGGGTCGATGCGTTCCCCCCTGAGCTCACATTCGAAACTGATGGCAAGGATGCGCGATGAGGAGGCGACCCCCCTTTGGGCGCCCATGCCGAGGCACTTCGCGCGGGGCCGGTCAGAGAGAGCGGTTGGGGACGGACAGATGAGGCACGGGTGCGCGGGCACCCTTGGGAGGGCTACCCCTATCAGCGATTTCGACTGTGTCCTTCCCAATCCTTGGCCCTGCCCGACGCTTGCGCGTCCCGTGCCTGCTTCCGCCCGCCTCGTCCGACCCCCCGTTGTCGCCGGCGTTCGCTTGCCGCCGACTCGCTTCGGGCCGCCGACGCTCGCCCGCCACGTGCGCGCTGCGCGTGTGTCGAAGTTTCCGGCAAGAGCTCCCCGATACCAGCGTGCGGGAATGACCTCGGTCGGTGGCTCTTGTGATCGCGTGGTGGGTCGTTCTTTGAGGTAGCGCTCGCCCGGCCAACGGCGACTGCCATGAGATTGGCAGCCCGGGGTGTCCGAGAGCTCTGCGGGGAGAAGAGGGGGGATGTCAAAGTTTGCACGCGCGCGCGCTATTCAGGTGCCCGCTTGGCACGATTGCGTAGTCGTCGTGGAATGGCGGGGGAAGCTCAAAGGCTGTAGGAGGGGGTCTAGAGACGCGATTGCGTTTGCAGGGCCCGCTGTTTCCCACGGGCGTTCGGGCCTCGGCGGCACTGATGGGATGAGGGTTTGTTCGGGGGTGTTCAGCCATCCATGGTTCAGGAGGGAAAAAACCACAGACGCAATTCATCGTCGATTCCCCCGAAAATATAAGAAAATGTGGGAAGTGGGGGGGAAAACAAAAACCCAGGAAATATTGGAAAATATTGTGAATCCTGTTATTTGTGTGTATTGTGTATTTATTTGTGTGTCCCAGGGCCCCTTCAATGGTGTCCGGGGGGGGGGTTCTAACAGGAGCTTCCAATTCCAGCGTTTGTGAATTTCATTTCTCGACGGGGAGACTTTCTCCGTTCGTCCTCAGTGAATTCCTAAATCCCCCCGCGTGCCCCAAATAATCTCGTCTGTCGGTCTGCAGTATTTCCGGGACCGCCGGGAAACATTTCCTTGTCTGTCTGTCCAAATTTCCTGGCTTCACTAAAAAACAACGGTTTCGCCGATCGCCTGTCGGCGACAATGAGGGACAGGGGCAGGCGCCGGAGGGTGATAAAGGGGGGTGACGCTCTAGCTCTTGGATGATAAACATATTCATTGGTAAAGCGGCCGAGCCCCCGGCCAAGTGTTGACATAACCTGGCTCGGGAGGTTTTCGCGGATTCGCTTCAATACCCAAGCGTTTGCATATGTGTGTGTGTCTCCTGTTCACTAGCATGTGCCTAGCATGTGCGGGTCCTTGTGGACGGACTCGTTCATATTTGTCCTGTCCCTGGTATGTGCAGGGTGGGGCGAGAAGCGTTGGGCACCTCTCTTTTGTGCCATGCGCCGCAGCACGCATTCGCAAGTGCCTGCGCATGCGGTAGCATTGAGATCATATGGTGTACAATGTCCTGATTGTGAATGCGCTCATGGCAATGGTGTGCACAGCGCTGTGCATACGCAGGCCAACCGTGCACCCAGGCTCATGATGTGAACACGCGCGTGGTGTAAACACTACTGTGGCGCCCCAAGCGCGCAAACCGGTGACTTAGCGCGGGATGTTCGAAGTATGCCACGAGTCTGAGTCAATGGAAAAACCTAGATGTGAAAAAGGAAGGAACAGGATGAATCTAATTTCCAGACTTTTCATCCGTTTTCTAAAACTGTCCAAGCTTCCTTTCTCAACTTCCAAATCGGGTTAGATTTCTTGTGTGCGGAAATCCTTCAATCACCCTCCAATCCGGGCGAACAGTTTCATATGAATCTATGTTTGACATGTTTCTCAACTTCTCCGGACTTTCAAATGTGTCCGAACTATTCAAAGTTGCAGATCTTGGCGCTCTTTTCCAATCTTTGCTATTTGCACAACTTTGTTTGCAACAAGCTTCCAAACTGGGGCGCTCCTGTTCGAAGTGTAAATTCCCAATTCGGAAGTTTTCTTCCACAATGGAATCGGTTTTCTTAAAACCCCTGGTCCGTGCAAGGTTTTTCCACACGTCCTGATTTGGGCAAACCCACGCTCATATTCCGCCCGCTTCATTACGCGCTTTTATACTTAGTCCGCCTTCTGGCCATAATTAAGATCTGAACCGTTTGCTTGCTCCCGTGCTTCATTAACGCAATACGTACGCGCGCACAGCACCACGCACCCGATACACAACACCACACATAACGCACCACGCCCAGGGCACTTGCATACGTATCGCCACTTGCACGCGGCATCACACAGACAGTACCACGCGCTACCTATATTAGGTTCATTTACTGAGGGATCCTGTTCGGGCTTTCGATCCATCCGTCATCGATGCCCCCCCTGGGAGGTTCCCGGAGGTTCCTTAAGGCGTTTGGAGGTCCCCCGGGCCCTCTGGAGGTCCCTCTGGCGGCTTCCGAAGGATCAGGGAGGGCCACTGGCGCGCAAAAGCCTGGATCTTCCATCCTCGATTCACGAGGACCCCTGTCCTCCACCCTCGACCCTCCAACCATCCTCCAGGCTCGATCCTCGATCCTCCATCTATCATCCCTCTTCCATCCTCCAAACTCGATGCTCCATTCTCGACCTTTTCTCCTCGATCCTCCATCCTTCATTCTCCGTCCTTCGACCTCGATCTTCCGTCCTCCGTCCTTGGTCCGCCAGCCTCCGCCCTCCGCCCTCCACCCGCCACCCGCCACCCTCCATCCTCGGCGGACCACGCGCTTCGCACCCAAAGAGCGCCCCCCCGCAGGGCGCTTCGGACCTGGCCCAGGAGGCGACCGGCGTGCTGCCGGCCATCACCGTCTCTGGCGGTGGCGGCGGCGCGGCCCCCGCGCCGGAGCCCGAGAAGCAGGCGGCGGGCGGGCGGGACGTGCTTCGTGCTCCCCTGGCCAGTGCCTCTCTCCCCGCCGCCGGCCCCGTGGTACTGGTGGTGGTGGTGGTGGTGAAAAGGAGGAGGAGGAGGAGGAAGAGGAGGAGGAGGAGGAGGAGGAGGACGTGGAGGAGGAGGAGGAGAAGGAGAAGGAGGATGAGGAGGAGAAGCAGCATGGGGAAGGGGAGGGGGAGGAGGAGGAGGAGGAGGAGGAGGAGGAGGAGGAGGAGGAGGAGGAGGAGGAGGGGGAGGAGGAGGAGGAGGAGATGGTAAACCCAGGATGCATCAGCGACGCTGCAACACACCCTCCCGTCGCAAGTCCCCTCCTCATACTTCCTTAGTCTTTACATGTGTTCTTTCTAACTACAACAGGCGCCCCCCGCGAAACAGACCAACACAGTTTGACGCGCCATTCAGGCCAGGGCGCCGCTTGGAAAAGGAATTGCCTTGCATCCTTCTGGCGCGTAATCTTAAGTCGGGCACGTCCCCTTACAGGAGGAATCTTGTAACATAGGCAAATAATAGTTGCGGGATGACTTTTTTGAATGTTGTTCCGACTATTTTGAATATGTTTCGACTATGTTTTATGTGTCCTGACGAATCCGCTAGTAGGAGGACATGCCCGACCCCCGACCCAAGCGTAATCAGGCATGCGAAATTCGGATCATGCAGTTCAGCCAGGTGTCCGGCGATATCCCCGTTTCGAAGACGGACTGCCCCCCAGCCGTGCGATTATTGCACAAGCTTTTGCTAGTGATCAGCGAGAGCTCCACTATGAAATCGAGCCGCCATGGATTTGTGCAGTGCTGCAGGCGTTGTAGGAGAGCTGACGAAGTCTCACGCGATATCCCCATATTGAAAAAGTGCGAGGCGTTACGGCGAGAGCACCACTTTGAAAACGACCTGCGCTCAGTCCTTCTAGTTATTTAATCGCTTCGCTCATTCCGCCGGCCCGTATTGTGCCATCGCAGGCGTTTGCTTGCGCGTTCGTGGCCTCTTGGAGCCTCGTTTGGGCCGTTTGGGGCCTCTTGGCGCCTCTTTTTAGGCCTCTTGGAGAACTCGGGAGGCCTCCAGGGGGCCTCCTGAGCTCTCGTGACGGTCTCTTGGGGGGCTTTCGGCGGGCTCTTGGCGGTATTTGTTGGTCCTTTTGGGGCCTGGGGCCTGACGTTGTTGGTCCTCTTGGGGCCTCACGGGAGCTTATTGGGGCGTCTTGGGGGTGTCTTGGAGAGTCTCTTGGGGCCTCTTTCGGGGTCCTGGGCGCCTTCTGGGCGGAGGGCTCGATTTTTCAGTTCTCGGTTCCCTTCTTGAGCCCCTCTTGGGCCCGTCTTGGGGCCTCTTGGTCCGCCTTGGGCAGCACTTGGGCCGTCTGGGGGGCGCTCTTGGGCCGCTCCGGGGCCGTCTTGGGAGCCTCGTGGGCCGTCTTGGAGCAGTCTTGAAGGCCTCTTGGGCCCTCTTGGAGCGTCCGGAAGCGAAAAGGCCAGAACGCAAAAAAAAATCGCAAAAAACCAATGACAATCAACGATTTTGGCAACTTGGGGCCCTCTTCGGAGGCCTCTTGGAAGGCCCTTGGAGCGTCTTGGAGGCCTCTTGGGCTGTCTTGGGGCCATCTGGGGCGTCTTCGGGCGATCTTTGGCCGTCTCGGGCCTCTCTTGGACCGTCCAGAAAGCTTCTCGGGGCCCTCTTGGACCGATCTGGAGCCCTCTTGGACTCCGAAACAGAACTCTGGCATCTCTGGCCCGACCTTGCCGGGACCTTGCCGGGGACTTGCCGGGACCTTGCGGGGTACTTTTCGTCCGGGGACCCCCAGGGGCCGCCCCGCGCGCGCGAACTAGAAATACTGTTAACCAGGTACCCGAGATCTTAGCACGCCCTGGCCCGTTGGGCCGGCGAATATATACACATATATACACACATATATATATATATATATGGAACAAAAAACACGTTGTGGAAACATTATGTGCAAAAATCACGTCTGTGAGAGCGTGTGTGTTTTTCCTCGTCCTGGGTTTGTTCCGGTCGCTGGAGAGAGCCGGGCACGCGGGCCCGCGGGCAGCGCCAGGGGCCGCCACGCGTCAAAGGGGGCTCACCGCCTCTCCTCGAGGGGAGGGCCGGCCCCCCTCTCCGGCCCCCCACGGCCTGCCAAGACGCTCGGCGGGGCTGGATCTCGGGAGGGACAGAGACACACACAGACACAATGCATCGTCGACCCCCAAGGAAAGCATGGGGAGAATACGGGATGTGGGGGGGAGGGAAACTATGGGGAGTCCTGCTAGTTGTGTCTGTTGGTTTGTGCGCCCCAGGGCCCCTGTAGGATCGGGCCGAACGAAAAGGGGGGGATAGGGAAAGGGGGGGCTACGAAATCTGCTGCATGCAGCTGGTTTCGGCCCCGCCGCCAGGCCCATTCCTCGATGACAGGGCGCCTCCTGGCGCCGGGAGGCGCTGGGGAAATCAGCTACGGGAGCTGATTCTCGACCCTACCCTTTGCTATCCCCCCCGCTCGTTCCCCCCGACTGGACCGAAATGGTGTTCTGGCCAGCTCGTGGGCCGTTCTGGTTTTCTGTCTTGTTTTGCGTTCTGGGCGAAGCGAAGGCAGAACACGAGGAAGAGCGACAAAAAGAATAAAAGACGAGCACGAAAAGCACCGTTTGGGTTCAGCCCCGACGCTCGGCATCGTGGAAAATCCCCTCCTCCCTCGACCAGCCAGCCTCGGTCTTCAAGGATGAGGGCCGGCGACCCCCGCAGTGGTGGCCGTCCGCCCCAGTCCCCGATCCACGATCCCCCCTCGGACCTTCCCGGAGGCCCCCACGGAGGCGCTGGGAAGCCCCCCGCACGCCCAGCCCGCGGTGGACACACTGAGGAGTGGATCGGCTGGGTGTTCGTCGTGCCTTCCGCCTTCGCCTCTTCTTCCCCCTCTGCACAAGATGCGCTGGGGGGGGGAAATAAAAAACACGCCCGAACGTACCCAGACACGCCCAGAGAGGACCCGCGAGTGCCCTGAGTCCTTCTCCCTCGCTCCTCGTCGGGCCTGTCCGTCTACAGGGGGAATATCCAAGAGCGATGTTCCGACTCCTCTTGCTCATTTTCGAGTTTTTGTTCTCCCCCTCATTTTCATTTTCCAAAATCCGCCTGTGGGAGGACACGCCCGACCTAACGCTGGCAGTCCCTGCTGGGCGCTGCTGGCATGTCCTCCTCGCTGCGGTGCCCGTGGAGGCTCGCCGCGCCCGCAGCGGCCGGCGCCGCCGCGCTGCTCGTCGTCGCCGCGGCGGGGCGCCCGCGGCGCCCGCGCGGCGCGGAGGGCGCGGAGGCCGCGGGGCGGCGAGCCGCGGCCAGCGCAGAGGCGAAGATCCCGCTTGGACCTGCTCTCTCAGCGGGCTTCGGATGGGAATCTCCTCAGAATCCGAATGTTGTGTAAAGTCAGTTCTCCTCAGAATCCTCACTCATACTGCTTATCATACTCATAAAAGAGCAATTTCTCCTCATACAACTCATCCATACTCTCACTCATCCCCTACTCCTCCTCAATAACATCATCATGATCATCGTCAAGAATCATCATAATCATAATCATCATCATCATCCATCATCATATCATCATCATCATCATTCATCATACATCATCGTAATAGTAATCGTCGCTCGTACATCGTAATCATCATCCCTCATCCTCATCCTAATTCCCCACCTACCTCACCTCATCCCTCCTAATGTTCCGCCCCTCTTCCTCCTCCGCCCTCCTCCTTCTCTTCCTCATCCCCCTCCTCCTCCCTCCTCTCCTCCCGGCCCCGACTCGGAAGGTTTGCTCGGGGGCTCGTGGGCGACCAAGAGGGGGATGGGGTGAGACATAGCGTTTACTTCTATTTCTTATTCTCGTTTTAGGGGGGTGGATATCATTGCGTGGGCCATGATGTTTCCTCAGATTTCATGACATGGCACCTCTTCTGATTTTTTTGCGTCCCTGGCCCCCCCCCCTGGGCCGCGCACATGCCGCCGGCCATGAGTTGCGCCCCCCCCTCTTGGACGCCCCCCCTCTTGGACGACCCCGAGGGTTGCGGAGGGGCCCTCGCTGGGCCCTCCATCAAAAGAACGGCCATGAGATCCTGGCGCTGTAATTCTTTCACAGTGCGCATGTTCGCCCAGTTTTGGGCCCCGGGACCCTCGCAGATCGATGCGGCTCGAAAAACGCAGCAGAAAGATGGGGCCCAGGGCTCCGGTCGCGATTTTTTCCAAAGGCGGCGGGACTTCTCAGAAGCTCCCCCCGCGCCTTCTGAAAGGTTTTTGTCTGTCTCCGGGACAGGCTGAGAAACCCTGTCAGAAGGCCAGGAGACTTCCGAGCCTTCTGAGAAGCATCGCCCCTTCTTATTCCCCCCCTCGCTCGCCGCCAACCTTCAGCGAGGAAGAAGCCTCTTGCGTGGTTAACCTGGGGCCCACCACATCGGGCAAGAGACTGGGGGTCCCCGAGACGATTGTCCCTTGACTGTCCCCTCTCCGTGGCCCTCTCGCGGCAGCAGCACCGACCCGCGGGCGTCCCTGCGCTGCCCCGTCGGGTCCGAGACTGTCCCGCCACCTTCGGAGGCTTTGTCCAGGCCATCCGAGGAGAAGAAAGTTAAGCCGGGCACGTCCCTCTACAGGAGGAAAGTTCAAAACTAGTCAAAGAATAGTCTGGAGACGATTTTTCGACTGTGTTTGACTATTGTTAAGCCTGTTTGGAGTAATTTTTCAAGCTAGGCTCTGCCTAGAGGGTTCTTACTCTCTTAGCTTAAAGGGGCCGGGCAGTGTAAAGCACCCTGGGCGGTTCCCCCAGTCCCCGCCCCGCGGTTCCCCCAGTCGCGTCCCCTGGGTTCACCCAGCTTAGCTAAGCTTAGCTTTAGCTTAGCGTTAGCTTAGTTTTAGCTTAGCTTTAGCTTAGCGTTAGCTTAGCTTTAGCTTAGATGTAGCTTGATCTTAGCTTAGAATTCGCTTAACTTTAGCCTAGCTTTAGCTTAGCTTTAGGTTAGCGTCAGCTTAGCTTCAGCTTAGCTTTAGCTTAGCTTTAGCTTAGCTCTAGCTTAGCTTTAGCTTAGTTTTAGTTTAGCTGTAGCTTAGCTGTGGCTTAGCTTTAGCTTAGCTTTGGCTTAGATTTAGTTTTGATGTAGCTTAGCTTTAGCTTAGCTTTAGTTTAGCTTTAGCTTAGCTGTATCTTGGCGTTAGTTTAGCTTTAGCTTAGCTTTAGGTTAGCTTTATCTTAGCTTTAGCTTAGCGTCAGCTTAGCTTCAGCTTAGCTTTAGCTTAGTTTTAGCCTAGCTCTAGCTTAGCTTTAGCTTAGCTTTAGTTTAGCTTTAGCTTAGCTTTGGTTTAGCTTTAGCTTAGCTTTAGCTTAGCTTTATCTTAGCTTTAGCTTAGCTTTACTGTTACTACTAATGCTGCTTTCCTAGGGGCTCCAACTCCTAGGTAGGGTCGCACTGGGATAATTTTTCAATTTTCGTCCACAATCCGTCTTCAGGAGGACATGCCCGACCTAAGGCTAAAGCCTTGCAGCGTGAGGAGAGGAGGCGCGACCCACCATTGCAGCCAGCTCGGCCAGATCTCCCAGACAGCCAAGCGCGGGCGATGGCGCTCCGAAGCCGCTGCGCGCCTATGTATCATAGAAGGTTTGGCCATGGTGCAGGATTTATCAGCCGACTTGCATGCCGCGGCACTCTGGCACGGCATGGCATGGCCAGAGGACCTTGACAGAAAAGCTGCAGCAATTGGCCTGAGGGCCAGCGAGGGCAGTGCAGGGAGGACCCCGGCGCAAGCGGAGGTGAACCGCGGACGCTGCCCCCTCGGGCAGCGCGCGCCAGTGCCCTCTGGTGACCGCGCCCTGGTGACGTGAGAGGCAGCGTCCGGGGCACCCAGGTCCACAAGCGGTGCGTCCGCACGAAGAGAAAAAATGAGCATGCAGAGCGAACATGGTGCAATGCATTCGCCCGCGTACTCGCAGCACGCAGGGGCGCAGCGATTTACAGTTCTTCGCGGCCCCATCACACCCGACCCGATGTCCACCTCATCCGCGGTCTTTTTGAAGTGAACCGCAGACGCTGCCCGCTCGGGCGGCGCGTGAAAGTGCCT
>CAUYUJ010020965.1:102197-142197 GCA_963575745.1 Prorocentrum cordatum | reverse complement strand
GAAGCGCTCTCGACTCAAAAATTCTTAGACAGGCGAGGCATCAGTTTTCGCCTACGTGTCTCCTGGCAATGCCTGACAACGTAGTATGACAAGCCCGAATGTGGGCATCATTTTTTTCCTTCGTGAGAAACTTGCAAAAATGACACTTGCAACGCTTGCGCGCAACGGGATCGTGCGAGTCTTTGGCAAACGGCAGGCCTTCACTTTTCATCACGCTCGGGAGACGCTTCTCCCATCTGGAACCTTGTAGATCTCGTCTCGCCTTAGCAACCACAGCCTTAGTTACTTCCTGAATAGAACGCAACCAAGAGCCCCTGGACGCTCTGACATTATTGACCCGGGCCCCAGAATCCGAGGAAGGCAGGGGCATATCCTGGAAAGCGTGATGCGACGATCTTAACCAGGAGAAATCATCCAGGATTTGATGCAACCATGAGTTTTGTTTGGCCCGTTGGTTGGCCTGAATGTATTCAGCATGTAGTAGCGCCAGCAGAGGAATAGGAGCAGCTGCCAAGACCTGCCCACATAATCGAAGCCGAGCTGCCCGTAGCACCGCAGTAACAACATGCCTTAGAGCCGCGGACATGGCGTCGTCATCTGTAGGGCCTCCAGCCTCATAGCACGGCAATCTCAGCACGCGCCTATATCTTCTTACGTATTGTGAACGCACTCTATTCAAGTCACTGCACAACAAATTGTACCATGTACCTGCCCCGTACAATGCGGCATTCATGACGAGGGAATCGGTAAACATTAATTTAGGTGCAATAGATGCATTGGTGGCCCTCTTGAAGGCCTTGCTTAACACCGAAAGCTGTACCCTTGATTCCGCTTCTCTGTGCACAAGCTCAGGGCCCAACAAAGCACGATCAGTAATGGCAGACCCCAAGTGTACCACCGTGCGAACAACATTTACGGCCTCCCCAACAGACATAGACCTCGCAGGGTAGACCTTCCCCAAGATATGGAAACATGTCGTCGAAACTTGGCGGACCCAGGGCCAGACAGCTGCAACATCAACTCTGTTTTACCAATCTTCAAATGTGGTACCAAGCCCACGCGCGCATAAGAATTGATTGCGATTCTGCAGAAGTCCTCCAGACTCTCCTCTATCACTGACAGCGGTGCAAGCAAAGCATGCAGAGACTCATCTGCATAGACCATGCCAGGAAACGTAGCATCTGCGCCAGCCGCTGGGGTATCTTCAAAAATATTACTTGGCGGCGCAGAGAAAGAGAACGTAAGCCCAAGCTCCTTGAGCTCCCTGGCGATATTATTAGTGACCTCAGCTATTATGAAAAGGAACAACGCATCACCAGACGGAGTCCCTGGCCCTGTACCTCTAAACGTAACCGCTATACGCGTAGCCCCTGGGAGCTGAAACCATCCAAACCTATAAGCCTCCTCAACCATAGCTTTGACATGGTCATCCAGATCCTGTCTGTGTAGCGAGGGCAGCTCTTGCAATCGTTGCGCAAGGAGGGGGAGGTAAGAGGCAGGGGGACCAGCTTGTTCCAAAAGAGAGGTGAGTGATTCTGGAAAGACATCTGTCTTGATGACCAACTCACGAATAGCCGTGTAGTATGCGCTCATCACGTCTACAAAAAATAAAGCAGAGACATCATCCAGCAGCTTGTGCGGATTTCTGCAGCACACGCGTTGCAAGCAGCGCCAACTGTGTGCCTCGACCAGGCACTCCTGCATACTGATGAGATCCTACAGCAGACTGCATCGCCGGTATTAGCTTTCTTCTTAGTCATGCATGATATTTTTACCGATATGTGACGCCGCAAGTATTGATCTAGATGCACTAGGGGTATACACAGAACCACGAGCCTTGGGAATACGGGGTAAGTTTCCACCTTTCCATTGCAACGGTTCCGAAATATGTAATGATGATTTGACAATAAGAGGGTAATCGGCGACAGCCAATGAATCAGCGCAAGCGTGCGCAAACTTACCATGAAGGCCGTCAGCACCACCTGCACTGCTCCGAGTGAGCCGTAGCTCTCTGTGGAAATTTTGCAACGTGGGTACGCGTGAATGATTGCGCGCCGCCGCATCTGCAGGCGCACACCGATCTTGAAAGATACTCAAAAACGAGGCCGGCTCAATCTTGGCGGCCATTTCCTGTGCCGCGAAGTGCTCGAGCCAGAGCTCGTTGGCCTCCTTCGCAGATGCAACAAGGTGTCCATCTGGCCCCTGGGCGGCTGGCAGGACCTTCGACTGTCGGTGTTTTTTGCCCGCAGCCCCCAGGCGACGCAAAGCCGAAGAGGCTTCCCCGAACTCTTTAATTGACCAGAGATCCCCAATAAACTGAGCCACTTTATTCAGCTTCTCACCCACTTCGGCCGTGGACCTAGTATGTGCCGCCCGATTCAGAGGCCCCAACAGCAAATGTTGAAACGCTTGAACCCTCAGATGCAGCATGCGGCGCAGCAGCGCCAGCCCAGGCCAAGACTTTGGGCCAGTGAGGCCCTTCGCCGTAGCTCGAATATCCCCAATAAAAGAATGCCAGCGATACCTCAGAATAGTTTTCCCAAGTACCCGACGCTCCCAAGTACCATTCGAAGCAAAAAGGACACCCAGTAGAGCCTGCGCACTGTCGCGAGCCTGTTGCCCCGCTCTACCTGCGGATGCCAGCGAAGCCAGGTGCTGCTCCGGCATCTCATCGCCTTCAAAACTGCACGGCCCATGCGTCTTGACAGTGCGCCAAGCCTTGAACACAACACCTATCCAGAGCTTCGCAACAGAGCAACGCACCTGTCGCAAGGCACATCGGTGAGTGCGCACAGCTCGCACGGCCTCCTTGACGCAACTGGTCGATTCAGTCTTGTTCGCATCGGTATTGACAAAGCACTGCTCCATAGCCTCTCTAACATAAGCAGGGACCAGTGCGCAGTGCTCAGTAGGAGGTACTTGCCACGGCGGTGTCGGGCAAGCCAAAATACGCTGGTAAAAACTCACGAATCGACCTGGGTGTCGAATAAGTTTGGGGTCCAGAGGAGGTTTCCTAGTAAACAGAGCCGTTGACGCCCGTATCTGAGGAACATGAAGGCGAATATTCAATTGGACCAGGAGATGATCTGGCTTGGACAACGCCAACTCTATATCATGATTCACTCTAGACTCATATACATGCGGAAGGCAGCAAATAGGTACCGCCACGTAGTCACTACGCCTAGTTGGGAACAACGCTCCAGGCGGAACCCGTGTCTTGTGATCAAACGCAGGTCCCAGGAACGTACGCGGAACGCAGAGCTTGAGGTCCTTCAGAAACTTGTGGAAACACGAGCCACGCAAATTCTCAAACTCTGCCACGACCGATCCAACCGATGAAGAGACCGTCGTTCCCAAAGTGGCATTAGCATCCATGAGCAAAAATACGTAATTTGCCTTGTCAGCAGCTCTGCGGACAGCACGCGTAGCAGACTTCCACCAAGCTTGTATATCTGCGACAGAGTGCCCAGAGTGGGGGGCATGCGCAACGCAGAAAACAACGCTGAGCGATGCCGCGGCCAAATTCACAATGAGCAACGTCGGGATGGCCTTAACAACAGTTAACCTCTGCCTAGAGATAGCCGTGTCAGGCCTGCCTGGAACAAGCTGGAGGCCTCGCCGTAGCCAGAGAGAGCACCCATGAGATCCCGACTCATGCCGAGGTCCATGCAATACTAGATATGAGCCAAGGTTGGCCCACCATGGGAATGGCATCCTGGTCTCAGCAGTTCCCACAACACCCAAACCTTGGATTTTGAACTGCTCAGCAAGTAGCCTTGGGCGTCCTGAAATAAGCGCACCCACCAACCTCTTTCCTTTAGAAGTATTCTGCAGGGTAAGGACGTTTGCGAAAGCCATGCATATTTGTAGACATGGGCAGCTTTCAACCTCCTGGCAGTTCTCATGCTGCTGAAAAAAGATCATGTGCGCTGCTGACGTTCGCCACACTAGGAGGGCATGCGCTCCTCCCATCTGGATCCCAAATCATGAGACTCCCATCTCTAAGCTCAGGATATTGTGCTCGTGAATCACCCTGAAGCAACTCAAGCCAAGCCCATTTAGACGAGGAGAGATCTTGTAAAATGGGGCTCCACGGGCACTCATCGGGGCCTTTAATGATACCCATCCCAGCTAGAGCAGCTAACGTGTCGACATACTCATTGAGAGGATGTTGTGCGTGAGCATGTACATGTACAAAGCGTGTGGCATGACAACATATGAACATTATGTACATTGACCGCAAGCAACAAGACAGACCACCCAAATCTGGAATATCCCATTTGCCCTGCGCACCATGCATGACGACAACATTATCCATGTGAAATTGGAATACCACGTCCCGAAACTGTGACTGCATGGCCCATGCCATAGCCCATATCCGTGCAAGTGCCTCAGAGACCATGCTCAACTGCGTTGGCGAAACAGAAAACCTGTCACGCTCAAACGCACCAGCTAGACTAATCAAAACATGTGAAGCCCCATCACGAGAGACAACCATGACACAAAATGCCCATGCGGGCGGGATAACCGAAGTACCCCCACTTCCATCCGTGTACACATCAATGCTGGACACATCTCTCAAATCCAAGTTCCACGAAGTAAGATCCCGGAAGAACTCAAGAGAACAAGGTAGAAGATAATCCTGGGATGGTCGCCAGTCCTGATGATGCTGGAGACCCCATTGCTGCAGCAGGCCGTCGGCTATGTACGGCGTAGGCACGAAGTCTGTCCTGACAGCGCCTGAAAAAAAACATTGATCACTCCGATCGTCAGGCAAGCCGATCGGAGTGGGGGCGGATGCGACCCCTCTCGTGCAGCCCTGTCTCGAGCATCGCGCGTTGCCCGACCCAGCTCTTCGTCGCTGTCGTGGGGGCCAACTCTTGTCGATATCCCCAGGCGATCTCTGCTGCGATCCCGATTCTCGCGAGCATGGCCGCTCTCTGGGGACGCGGCAGTCCTCTGAACCGTTGAGGCTCTCACTGACTGGCCCCGACGAGCAGCGCGATGATGCGGTAGCGTCGCCGAGGCCGATGAGGTCAAAACTGGCCCATCCGAATGGCTGGGCTCCACTGGAACATTCGGGACCTGCATCTGCGCCTGGCTCTGAGGTTGCTGAACAACACCATGTAGCGCATCTGGTGGAGGCACAAGCCCAGTACCATGCGCCATAGCCATCACTAGTGCATCGTGCTTGCCTTGTACGGTGGCCAACTGATTTTGATACGCCGACACCGATGAAGTTAGCGTCGCGATCTGTCTTTGCATTGCCGCCATATCTGGAAGCACTCCTGGACGCACCTGTTGGGCATGCAACGGCTGACGACGTAGCTGTCCACCTCCATCCACATCTCCTTGATCGTGGTGCTGCGGCGGTTGAACCCCCACACGTAGAGGAACTCTTGGTGGCTCTCCATCTGCGTCCTGTGGGGTATTCTTCTTCCTCGTCCATGTCCGCTCCAGACGGAGCATCGGCTAAAATTCCGTCCGTAGCAACCGGGTGTCGCTGGACCCACTCCGTAGCAAAGGAAAATTGAGCTTCCAACTTGATGAGCCTCTCCTTTGCCTCGTCGATTTTCTTGCTGACTTGCTCTTGCCTCTGTGCAGCACGCTTCAAAGCCTCCTCCTGTCGGGCACGCTGCTGTTTGTAGGGCCTTCACATATTAATGGCTGTGAGCACTGCAGCGTACAATGGCCTTTCTTCGTGAGCCATCTCTCCAGATCGCTCTCGTAGCCGGATGGTGCCAGCCAGTATCCTCAGCTGATTCCTGCAATCTGTAATGTACTCTTTGCGCTCGGCCTCCGTAGCATCTTGATGCAGCTCTCCAGGGAAATGTTCGTGCATCCTGGCCTCTGACGGCAAAGCAGGAATGATGCCGAGGCTATTGAAATGATTGTTCGTAACACCCTCGTGCTCGGACTCTGCTTCGTCTGCAAACGTGACCGACGGCGACCTCGTTCGAGCACGAGAATTTCTCCTGCCATGATGCCGACGCGCAGCTCGACCCGCATCTTCCCCTTGTGCCTGGGCAGCATCTCTCATCGGCTGTCGCAATATTGGCTGCAGAGGCTGTGGAGGAGGCGGAACTCGGTCGAATCGTGCAGGTGAATCTCCAGCACCAGCACTCGTCGCACCTTTGCTGCGTGCTTTGCCGCCTTTGAGTCGGCCGTGTCGAGCACGTGTGCTGGCTCCGATCTCCTGCCTCACCGTATCGCAAGCCCGGCAATTAGTCCTCTGAGGAAAGTTGGAGACTCCA
Source organism: Prorocentrum cordatum (assembly GCA_963575745.1). Lineage (NCBI taxonomy): Eukaryota > Dinophyceae > Prorocentrales > Prorocentraceae > Prorocentrum > Prorocentrum cordatum. The sequence continues at coordinate 135,943 of CAUYUJ010020965.1, read as the reverse complement.
CACGAAATGCAGAGCCAGGGCAACTCTGACATATTGTACGAATGATGTGTTTGCAGCCGCTGTCGAGCGAGAATAACGTCTCGTGCTGACAGGCGAACCAATAATCTGTCCGTAGCTCTCTTTTCTCGCTGTCGTCGATGCCAAGCTGGTTCTCGGCGAGAACTCTTCGCCGTCGCACCAGCCGCGGCCAGCCGTATTCACGGACCGGCGCGCTGGCTCTGGGCAGCTATCAATTAATATGGAACGGTGAATGTTGCCAAAAGGGCGGGAGAACGCCCCGCCTCGTCGCCATGCAGGCGGACCCAGACGGGAATTAGGAGGCGCCTGCCTGGCAAAGCTGTCCGGAGCCTAGGAGGAGGAGGAGGAGGAGGAGGAGGAGGAGGAGGAGGAGGAGGAGGAGGAGGAGGAGGAGGAGGAGGAGGAGGAGGAGGAGGAGGAGGAGGAGGGTGAGGAGGAGTGGGATGACCAGAGCACGGGGAGAAGGAGGACCATTTTGCGATGCCAACACCATGGGGAAGACTAGAAGACGAGGTGACGGAGGATGAGGAGGAGGATCAGATTACGAGGACAGAAGGCAGGGGACCAGAATACGAGGAGGATGATGATGAGGAGGAGCCGGAGAAGCATCATTGGAAGACATAGCGTTATATCGACTCCGATGCGCGACAGAGTATAGGGACTGTATGTTTGAAGGGATACGTGATCGACATTCGTATGATTACCGATCCACCGTTTGGCCAATCGCTCACAACCTGGGGAACACAGCATCACATCAACTCGGCTCCGCGATGGATTCGAGGGGTTCGAAGGGCAGAACCAATCCGAATTCTGCATTCGTCTGATTGCCCACCAGACTTTCCGCCAATCGCCACCCTCCCTGGAACAGCTTTTCTTCATGCTGAATCTTTTTGTGATGGTCGTGGTGCCCGAGATTGGTTTTCAGAGGCCCAAAACTGTGAGGAGCCTGCCGTCTAGGTTTTTGTTGGAGTCGTTGATGTCTGAGGCAGGGGGAGCACGGCATCACAACGACTCGGCCATGAAGGGGGGGGATGCGCAGGCGTTGTAGGCACGGAGAAGCTGGTTGAGCTGAGGTCGAAGGAGCCGCCGAGTCTGCAAGCTTTTGTGTACTCGGTAACCTTTCTTTGCTTGCGTTTGTGCCATGCCTTCTGTAGTTGATAGAGCGTGCAGGTCCTTCCTCCTCCTTCTCCTCGTCCCCGTCAGCTGATTTCACCACTGTGGCGTTCTGGGGGATATGAGTCTGTTCCTACCAGTTGCCACGTACTGTGCTGCGGCTCCTTAAGTGCTTTTATGTGATGCTAGATGATGGGAATGTCCGGCTGGATCATAAGGTGATGCACGCTCAACGCTTCAATAGGTCTGTTTTTTTGCATTTTTGTCTCTACTTCGCGGTCTGTTTGCGCTTGGTGTTTGATGCGAAAGGCACGCGCACGAGCTACAGGGCCAACGTACCAGGGCATGTGGACGGGTGCGAGGAAACAGGCTCATAGAGCGTGACGGGTGTATAGTCCATGTGTCGTAAGTGCATTCATGTGCGGAGACACTTGCGTGACGCTGGGCCGTACCTGTTCCTGGTAATGCGATGCTCTGCGAACGTGCTGCGGAGGATCATGCACATCTATCCCACTATATGATATGGGTGGTTAGACACGTGTACACCACGCGTGTGGCAGACTCATACATGCATGCGCAGTCTTGCTGATCTTAGCAAACTCTGGAGCCGTACCAGCGCAGTATCGACATGCATACAGGATGGGTTTGCGGATCTCTCCCGAGGAGGCTCGTACAGCCATACGTTACGTGGCTCTGTGGGCTGCCAGCACTTTCTTGGGTCGACTTGGGTGCGATAGTTTTGTCGGGTTCTGCCGAACAACGCAAGTCATGGTGGTGCCATCTTGGACGCAACGCTATGATGCCATTGTTGCGTGGCTTTTGCGCTGCATACTTGGGGCATCTGGAGATCCCTTGAACCCATATCGACCCCCTCTCGAGACTTTTGGGGGCCCATTGTGGGTCTTGGGGCTGTCTTGGGCTGGATGGTCTATTCAGCTCTGCCAAGCAGGCTGGGTACACACATATTGGGGTTGCCTGGATGGCTCTTGGGGCCGTCTTGGAGCCACCTCGAAGCGAGCTTAGGCTTCGTATTCTGGTTCTCGGGCCGTATCAGGCCGTTTAGGGGCTTAGAGTGAGTCAGGCACATTGCCTCATGGGGCTCCCTTGGTGTTCTAGCGAGCCCTTGGACCATCTGGGGGCCCGATTGTTTGCCTCTTTTTGCCCTCCCGGGCAATTTCGATGCCATGTTCAGGTGGGATCGGTTTGTTCAAACGGTTTTGGCTTCCTGGGGGCATAATGGCAATCTCCATCGCCATCTTGGGACCAACTTGGGACGTCTCGGCGCGAAGCTAGAGGCCATTCGTGCCGAACCAGGCAATATTGTGCCATATTGGAGGCCATGTAGGGCTGTCAGAGGCCATCTTGAGCCATCTTGGGCGCATTGACCCCTCCTGCCCCCCCTGGTCGAGACCCCTCGGAATGTGGTCGAAGGGGGGCACAGGAGGCACAGGGCTGATTCGGACGAGTCGAGCCCCAAAGACACTTATCAATGTCCAGAGGGATGGGTGGACTCCCCTCTGACGAGTACGCAGTACTCCCGATGGATTTCCCTCAGCGGGTGTAGCCTCGCTCAGGTGTTGGCCTTTTCTCCTCGCCGCAGTGCGTAGGTGGGCCGCTTGCACGGCACCAAGAGACAGAAGGTCTATGCATGCGCAGGCTGGTTATTGGCATGTCCTTCCATGTTCGGTGCTCCCCGAAGTAAGCGTACCCTCTAAAATAATTTACTCGTGAAGGAAACCTAGCTTCGGCAAGGGTTACGCATCAAAGGTTGAACATCCCATAGGTGCCCAATTGCTCAGGAGGCGGAATGATGCGTTCATAGCCTCGGCTGTGCGGGTGTCTGTCTAGTGTAGTGCAGTGGTGGGGGCGCGTGCGCGCGCCAGCGGCTCGTCTTCTTCGTCCCCGCTGGCCCGCTCGAGGACAGCGGTGGAAGCGCAGGGTCCGCGCAGCTCGACACCCCAACAGGTGGCTTCGGGGGGGCCAGGTCCAGGCTTCGCTCGAGGGGTGCTCCGACATGCAGCTGCTCCAGATCGCGGCACTCAAAACAGCCTGTGTAAGTGTGCGTCCTACGGCGTACCTGATGCCGTGCGCCTGGCGCCGTGCTCTTGGTGAGGTGTACCTGCATGGTGCCCTGTCCGTCGTGACATGTGTCTTTCGGTGCCGTGTGCATGGTGTCATGCGCTTGGTGTCATGCGCTGCGCCGTATGCGTGCTACTGGGTGCTGCGTACCTGCGGCAACGTGCGCGCTTCTATCCGGTGACAACTGAGGTGTGCGTGAGGCTTCGTACGTGGTGCCGTGTGTGCATGTCGCAAGCATCATTGTCAGTGCCTCTGTCATCATTCGGTATCCTGTTGTTTTGATGCTGGCCCTCCCTTCCCTCTCCGCCCCATGGACGTCCGCTCTTCGCCCACATCCCTTTTGCATGGTTTTGTTTTTGCTCTTGTGCGATCTACCACGACCATCTGGCCAGCGAGACACGGCAGTTGTGGTTTTCATGTTGGCTCCGGCGATTTGGTCAGTGTAAGTGCCAGTGCCTCTTCGAGTGTCAGTGAGAAGTACCATCAGCATCACGGTACCCTTCTTCATTAGCATTAAGGCACCCTCGGGAGAGCCCGCGTCCTGCGAACACCCGATCACGCTGTTGGCCTTGAGCGAACCCTGTGGGAATCTGATGGAGTTGGCCTATCCCGCCACCTGTGTCTGGATCGTGGTCTCTTGGGGGCCAATTTGGGGCTCCAGGAGGCCTCGTGCGGCCTCCTTGGGGGGCCTGTTCGGAATCTCTTGGGGGCTTCTTGGACGCCTGCTTGCGGTCTCGGCGGCCATTTTTTTTTTGGGGGGGGGAGGGACCCTTCGAGTTCCCCATTTCGGGCTTGGAGCCTCTTGGGGGTCTCTGCGTCTCCACCTGTAAGCTCGGGGGCCATCATGGAGCGGTTTCAGGAGCAACTTGAGCTGTCCTGGACGCTCTTAATTCCGAAATGACGAAGGGTTCTTGGCGATCTTGGTCTCCTGGGCTGGCCCGAGAGTCCCCAAGACGGCCCACGAGGCACCGAGAGGGCTGCAGGACGGGCCCTAAGGACCACATCCTTGGCCCTGCTGGAAGCTTGGATTCGGGTCCGCGCTCCCGAGCCCTCTGGGGAAATGTCGCGCGACGAGCTCAGAGAGTGCCCGTGATCGCCCGTGGAGTGGGCGACGGGACCTGCGGCCCTCGGTTTGTGGTGCACGCTCTGTGTGTTTTTCTTCTCGTTGAGGCCCGAATGAAGCATTTTCCCAATCGTGATTGTTGGTTGTTGTCCCATAAGTATTACGTTTCTAAACCTTCGCAGGGTTAGAAATGAGCGGCTTCAGAAATGAGCGGCTTCAGAAATGAACAACGTGTAGGTGCGCGCGGCAGATCCGCTACCTTGCCAGCGAAGTACTCTGTGTGGCGACCCTTCGAGGACCGCTCAGAGGGCCGTCGCATGTGGTACTTCTCCGCCTCCACGTCCTGAGGAGCTCTCTCACGGGAGGCAGCTCCTGTCTTGTGGGGCAGCCCTGGGTGTCTCCTGGGGCCCTCGTGGGCCCTCTTGAGACACCGTTGGACCGTCTGATGACCGTTCGGGGGGTCTCTTGGGGCCGTCGTGGGGCCGTCTTGGGGCCTTCGTAGGCCATCCGAGTCAGCTTGGGGCTTTCTTGGGGCCGTCCTGGGCGGACTGGGGCTCTCTTTGGGCTGTCAGTGTGCCCTTCGGGCCCTCAGAGGCCGGAAGCGGACTGATCTTGGACCGGAGAGCGTGAGAAGCTAAACACACGGAGCCCAAAGAACACGAATGTTATTGGCCTCTCGAGGGCCTCCTGGAGAGCCTCTTGGGATTGTCCTCTGTTCTATCGCAGCTGTCTTGGACCAATTGGGCGCTTCTCATGGACCCTTGGATGCGTTTTGAAGCATTGTTGGGCCATCTTGATGACCTTTGTAGCCTTCTTGGGCCGTCCTGGAAGCCCAGGAGAGCCTTGGAGAGCCCCTGGGACGTGTCGGGCCGCCCAGGAACAATCTGGGAAGGTGGAAGCGGTGCATGCAAGTTAGCGTCAGGAGAGAGGGGGCCCTTAGAAGACTTAAGAAGCCCTACCTGAGTCTAGTTAGCATCTGTAGCGGTGGCGGATAATTTTGTGCATCTGTAGGTGGTTGGTTGGGGGCCTTTTTTCCCCAAGCCCAGGGACATCAAAACTTCTTCCAGGGGGTGAAACCCCCCAACCCCCCAACCCCCAAACCCCAGGACATCAGAGACCTCTCCAGGAGGTGGAACCCCCAACCCCCACCCGCTCAACCCTGGGACATCAGAAACCCCTCCAGAGGGTGAGACCCGCCAACCCCTCAACCCCCCAAGCTCAGGACCTCAGAGCACCCTCCAAGGGGTGAAACCCCCCAACCCCGGGACCTCAGAAACCCTTCAAGGAAGGCGAAACCCTCCAACCTCCCAACCCGTAAACCCTAGAACATCAAAAACCCCTCCAGGGGGCGAAACCCCTAACGCCCCACCCCCTCAACCCCGGGACATCAGAAACCCCTCCAGAGGGTGAGACCCGCCAACCCCTCAACCCCCCAAGCTCAGGACCTCAGAGCACCCTCCAAGGGGTGAAACCCCCCAACCCCGGGACCTCAGAAACCCTTCAAGGGAGGCGAAACTCTCCAACCTCCCAACCCCTAAACCCTAGAACATCAAAAACCCCTCCAGGGGGCGAAACCCCTAACGCCCCACCCCCTCAACCCCGGGACATCAGAAACCCCTCCAAGGGGTTCGGCTCTTAAGATCAGACCAGCTTCAGCCCCCAGCTCCTGCTCCGATTTCGACTCTGACTCCAGCTCCGACGCTGACGCGGTGACGAAGGGAGGGAGGGCATATGCCCTGGACTCGGCACACCCAAGCATGGAGCACCCGACCAGGGCGGACAATTTCTGCACCCCCTGTTCAACTGGCGCGAGCTGCGGGCCCGATACAGGCTCCGAGCGGCCAGCTCCGACTTCGGCCCCGACTGCCGTGACGACGCTTGCTCTGGCTCCTGCTCTCACGGCGGGTCAGGCTATACGTATCCACCACGACGGAGTAGAACATCGAATCGATTCGCACCAACACGGACTTGAGGGCTACCATGGTCTCCACCACGTCGCTAACCAGTCCTACGGCTTCGAGCGCAGCCTGGCCACTAGAACGACCCAAGCACCGACGCCAGCACCGACGCCAACCCCAACACCAGCGCCTGGGTCAGCGTCGACACGGGCACTGACGCCAGCACCCATCCTTGCGCCTACGCTGGCGCCAACAACGCCAGCTCCTACAACAGTGCCGACACCAGCACCGACGCCAGCACCAACGCCGGTGCCTACGCTGGTACTAACGCCGGCGCCTACGCCGGCACCGACGCCAGCACCGATGCCAATGACGGCGGCGTTTACGCCAGTGCCGACGCCAGCACCGATGCCAGCATCAACGCAGGATCCTGCCCCGCAACAGCTGCAGAGCCTGCGCCGGCGTCGGCGCCGACGCCGCCACCAATGCAAGCGCCTACGCCGTCACCAATGCCAGCGCCTACACCAGCACCGAAGCCAGCCTGGCGCAACCCAGCGCCGTCGCCGATCTCATAGCAGACGCCGGACTCGTGGTCTGACGCCTGCATCGTTTTGAACCCGTCGACAGCCACGAGAACTCGCGTGGACTGCAAAATAATGGCCGCTGGCCAGACTTTTACATTTGGTAGGAGTGCATTGCATGAGTGGCAGACGCAGAGGAGGTCTCAGGCTACGTTCACAACGTGTTGTGAGGGCGTCTGCGTGATGGCTCTGGCTTTTTTTTCCCCAGCCCTCCTATGGTTGGGTACTCGTTCTGAATAGAGCAGTGTGGTCGCCCCGTCCTCCTCCTCCTCCTCCTCCTCCTCCTCCTCCTCCTCCTCCTCCTCCTCCTCCTCCCCTCTCCTCCCCTCCTCCTCTCAAGTTTCCTGTGCTCCCTTCTCCTCTTCTCTCGTGCCGTCTGCGATCTGCGCAACTGTCGCCACTTTCGTGGACTCCTGGGAGGCCCAGCGGGGGTACGTCCCACGCGGACCGCCTCGGGACCTCGCCGCCGCCTGGGGGGCTTGCGATTTGCGCAACTGTCGCCACTTTCGTGGGCTCCTGGGGGGGCCCCGCGGAGGTACGTCCCACGCGGACCACCTCGGGACCTCGCCGCCCCCTGGGGGGGCTTGCGATCTGTGCAACTGTCGCCTCTTCGTGGGCTCCTGGGAGGCCCAGCGGAGGTACGTCCCACGCGGACCACCTCGGGACGGGGCTTGCGATCTGCGCAGCTGTCGCCGCTTTCGAGGTCTTCTGGGAGGTCCAGCGGAGGCACGTCGCACGCGGACCACCTCGGGACCTCGCCGCCCCCTGGGGGGCTTGCGATCTGCGCAACTGTCGCCACTTTCGTGGGCTCCTGGGAGGCCCCGCGAAGGCACGTCCCACGCGGACCACCTCGGGACCTCGCCGCCTGGGGGGCTTGCGATCTGCGCAGCTGTCGCCACTTTCGTGGGCTCCTGGGAGGCCCAGCCGAGGCACGTCCCACGCGGACCACCTCGGGACCTCGCCGCCTGGGGGGCTTGCGATCTGCGCAGCTGTCGCCACTTTCGAGGGCTCCTGGGAGGCCCAGCGGAGGTACGTCCCACGCGGACCACCTCAGGACCTCGCCGCCCCCTGGGGGGCTTGCGATCTGCGCAGCTGTCGCCACTTTCGTGGGTTCCTGGGAGGCCCAGCGGAGGTACGTCCCACGCGGACCACCTCGGGACCTCGCCGCCCCCTGGGGGGCTTGCGATCTGCGCAGCTGTCGCCGCTTTCGAGGGCTTCTGGGAGGTCCAGCGAAGGCACGTCCCACGCGGACCACCTCGGGACCTCGCCGCCCCCTGGGGGGCTTGCGATCTGCGCAACTGTCGCCACTTTCGTGGGCTCCGGGGGGGCCCAGCGGAGGCACGTCCCACGCGGACCACCTCGGGACCTCGCCGCCTGGGGGGCTTGCGATCTGCGCAGCTGTCGCCACTTTCGTGGGCTCCTGGGAGGCCCAGCGGAGGTACGTCCCACGCGGACCACCTCGGGACCTCGCGGTGCCCTAGGGGCTGCGATCTGCGCAATTGTCGCCACTTTCGTGGGCTCCTGGGGGGCCCAACGGAGGCACGTCCCACGCGGACCACCTCGGGACCTCGCGGTGCCCTAGGGGCTGCGATCTGCGCAATTGTCGCCACTTTCGTGGGCTCCTGGGGGGCCCAACGGAGGCACGTCCCACGCGGACCACCTCGGGACCTCGCCGCCCCCCTGGGGGGCTTGCGATCTGCGCAGCTGTCGCCACTTTCGTGGGCTCCTGGGAGGCCCAGCGGAGGCACGCCCCACGTGGATCATTCGGAGGTACGGCATACGCGTTTATTTCAACGCGCCTGTGTTCCCATTTTGTATAGTTGCCGTTCCTCTTCTTGCTGCGCTCTTCTGAAATCACTGTTGGGTGCTCTTCTTGCGCGCTGCGGGTCCTTCAGAATGCCAGTCAGCACTGAGTGGTCCTGAGTATAATCGCCACATGTATAGAAAGGGTTGGGTACGTCACAGTTTTGTGTTGTTGCTTTTGTTTTTATTTTTGTTTTTTTGTTTGTTTGTCTTTTCTTTTTTTTTTTTTTTTCTCTCTCTCTCTCTCTCTTTCTCTCTCTCTCTCTCGCGCTCCATATTTCCTACGTTGTTTGCATGCCTTTCATTATTGACGCGAAAAGCTTTGGTGATCGGGGTGGTGCTTTTGCCTGGCCCCGGCGTGCATGACGACAGTGGCTACCCCGTTTGGGGCCGCTTCCGTTCCTTTCTGGGCGGAGCCGTCGCCAATCGCAGCGGAGCCGCTGCCCTTCATCATCATCTTCATCATCATCCATGTACTTGCCTTGGTTTGCATGTTGCCCAGCTTTTTTTTTTTTTTTTTTTTTGTTTGTTCTCTCTCTCTCTCTATATTCTCCTCCTTCTCGCCATGCGACTGCTGGGCCGCCTCTTGATGCCGATGTGTTCGCCTACGGGTCAGGTGATCCTTGCTTCTTCATACCGCGTCAGGGCTTCATTTGGCCAGTAGTTCACTTGTCTCCCTCCCCCCTGCTGCTGCGCGCTGCTTGCTGTGCTCTCCTTCTGTGCCGCCTCCTCTATCGCTCGCTTTCCTGCCTCTCTCCCTGCTTCTCTTGCCTCTTCCTCTTTCCTCCTTGCTGTCTGCTTCCCTCTGCCTGCTTGGGCGGCGGCTGTCCATCCGATCCGCTGTCTTTGTAGCACCTTTTCGAATATAGAACTAGCTCAATGGAGTGGAGGTGCGGTTCTTGCCGCTTGGGCCGTCCAGAGTTCGGCTCCTGGGGCTCGGGGCTCGCTGCACTGGAGAAGAACAAGAGAACCCCCTCCAAGGGGGTGAACCTCCCCAGCAGCCCAACCCCGGGCCGCGCAGAGTGGACCAGGTCGTCCTGCCTGGGTTTCAGGCTGTCGATCATATGGCTGGAGGCCCTGGCCGCCGCAGGCTTGCCCACTTCCTGCGAGGAGAGCATCGGAGCCGCCGCGTGGGTCCGACCCCCGCCCCAGTTCCGCATTCTGCCCTGGGCCACTGGACCGTGTGGCGGCGCACCGGGGCCCCACCGCCCTGCGCAGCCCACAGCCCCCCCCTCAGGACCCGGGCGACGCCTCGTCAGAGCGTGGGAACATTTCGGACGACGGCTTTGGGGGGCGGCCGCCTGGTCGCTCCCCATGGCCGCGGCGCCCACCCGCCATCCCCCGCCCCTGCCAGGCTGCTGTGCCTGGCTGCTTCGCCACCCGGCCTCTCCTCCCCGCGACGCGCCGCCTCGCCCCAGCTCGTCGTGCGGGCCGACCGCCCTGGATCCTTGCCTTGCGGGGGCCGCCGCTTGTGTATCCCTGGCGCGTCTTTCGCTGTCTGTTGCGCTCGTAAAAAAAAAACCTTTGGCGGCTTGCCGTCGCTCGTGCAGCCGCCACTTTTTTTGCGCCGCTGGCTTCCCCGCCTGGGCTTTGGCGCGTCGTTCATCGGCGGTGCGCCCTTCTGCCCATCAGCCAGTGGCCGTCGTCCGCCGTCATGTGGGCCCGACACAGGTGACTCGGGCGCGGTCTTGTCCGCCCTTGGCTCCGTATCCCCCCGCCATCCCCGCTCTCGCCCTGCCAGGGGGCCCGTCGCTTCACCCCGGCGGGTCTTCGCTGCAGCTGTTGTTTTCCCCGAATTAGGCTTACCTTAGGGGTTCTTAGTTGGTTAAAGGTTGGTGCCTCGGATTCTTACGTTGCCCGTTGCTCGGAGGCTCTCCGAGTTCCTCGGATTTCCCGGGTTACTCGCCCACATGCCCGTTGCTCGGAGGTTGTTCCCTAGATTCATCGGGTTTCCGTGTTCCCCAGGTTCCTCGGGTTCCCTGGGTTCCTCGGGTTCCCTCGGTTCCCTGGATTCCCTGGGTTCCTCGGGTTTGCCGGGCTCCCTGGGTTCCCCGATTCCTTGGGTTCCCCGGGTTCCCGGGGTTCCCTGGGTTCCCCGGGTTCCCCGGGTTCCTCGGGTTCCCCGTCCCAGGTGCCTCGTATTCTCATTGTGCCCGTTCCAAGCAATGCCAAGCAATGCCACGCAATGCCAAACAATGCCAAGCACTGCGCCCATGCAATAGGAAGCTTTCCCCTGATTGGGGTCGCGCCTGGTCCATTTTTTGGTCGCGACCGCCATTCCCGGGTCGCCTTCCAGCCTGGCACGCCCTGTTCTCGCCAGCTGCCCGCGGGGCGCGGCCTCCGGGTGTTGATCACCAAGGTGGACCTTCTGAGCTGATCGCATCGGGCACCATCTCGGGCTCCTAGGCCCGCATCCCTCCGCCATCCCTTGCAGGCTTGCCTGCCGATGCTCCGCCGTGTGGGCGTCGGCTCCGCCCTTTTGCGTCTTGGCGCCTCCTTCGGCTTCTGACCACCAGGGGGGACCCTCTGTGCTGATCGCCGCGGCGTGGCGCTCTCCCATCCCGCTCTTTGCTCGCCCCGCGCGGGCCTGGCCTGGCCGAGCTGATCACCAGGGTGGACCCTCAGTGCTGATCGCTCCGCCGCTCTCTCGGGCGGCGCCTCGTCCCCGCCGCTTCGCCCGGACTCTTTCTGCTCTCCGCCGCGGTCTGCTCCTCCGCCCTGCTTCCGCCCTGGCCGCTCGCGCCGCCCCTGCCTCGGGGCGCCCCCCCCCGCTCTTGCCTCCGGGCGCCGCCTCGGGCGATCCTTTTCTGCCAGCCTCACTCTGGCGGGCTCCTGACTCGCACGCCGCTCTGGCGTCCACCGCCCTGCCCCTGCTGCCCCGCGGCCGCTCGCTTGGCGCCTGGCCCCCCCCCCCTGCCGGCCCCGCGGCCGCTGCCCCTTGCCCGCCGCTGCCCCGCGGCCGCTGTCGCGCCACCGCCCCGTGAGGGCCCGGCCACTTTCTTGCTTTGCTGGCGCGCGCGCGCGCCCGAGTGACCTCCCAACGGCATGGCGCTTCGCCTGCCCGCCGACGAACAGTGTGACTGTGACTGTGTGTGTGTGTGTGTGAAGCAAGAAGCCTCCTCTGGAGAGTCCCCGCCTGATGGCCGACCCGCCCGACCCGCTCTGCCTGTTCGGTGACAAGGCTACCACTAGCACGCCGGGCACGACACCCATCGGAGCCACGCCCACCCCGCGCCGCGGTTCGCAACCCCCTGCATGGTCACCACTCGGATCAAATCCCCCCGCGGTCCTGGGGCAGGCGCCCTTGGACCCACGACCAGGACCGTCGCCAACCCTCCAGCAGCTCGGGCCAACGGCGGGCCGCCCGGCGTCCGCACCGCAGGGCGCACCGCCGCACCCTGTCCAGTAGCTCGCCCACAGAGGGGACGCTCCCCCCAGCACTAGCCGCAGTCCGCGCTCCAGCCGCTCCCCGACGCCCCCACCACACCATGACCAGAGGCAGCCGCCCCGTCCCCGCCACTGGCCGGGCAGGCCGGGTTCCTCAGCCACGCGCCCGCCTACAGCCGACCACCCGCCTCCTGCCGAAGGTAAGAACACAGGACCGCAGACCAGCAGGCATGAGCAGCCTCCCCTGCCCACCTAGAGCCTCCTGGACTGTCTCCCTGCGCTTGACCCCCCGACTTGCCCAGCGCTCAGGATGCGGGACATTGCAGGCTTGGAGGCCCTGGGCCGCGCCCCTCCCTTGCCCTCCGACGGTAAGGCAGACACCACCATCGCCCAAGTCATGGTGGCGCACGCCAGGTCCCTCCACCCCCAGATCGAGGATGCATGGAAGTCGTAGACCATACAGCACCGCAGTGCTGCCCTTATACATCCGGGGATCCCACGCGACCCCAGAGCATGGACCGAGGCCCATTACAAGGATGTCCTCACCAGCGTCTATGGCGCCACCATCCCCCATTTTTGGATCTCGAATGGCATCGAATGGGATGGCAAACGCACTGCACTGGCTCACCTTGTGAACTACCTGCAAAGCCAACGGCGCCACTCCACGCCCGCAGGGGATCACAACTTGGCGGCCTCATGGGACGACTACAGGCAGGCCTACGACCAGCACGCGAACCAGAAGTGACGAGATCCAGCCCGCTACAGTCAGGACATCCTGCTTGGCTACCTGGAGTCCGTTAACATTCACGACTTGCGTGCTCCCCATTTTGCTGGGTACGGCCCTTCGAACACTCGGAGGCTACAGCGCTCCATTCATGATCATATCGGCGCTTCCCCTGCTAGGGACGTTGGCCGCCCGTCCACGTGCCAGGGAGCTTCCGCCTCGAGCGATACTGCTATGCCCGCTGGGACTCCCGCCACTCCGCTGGTACTGCCCCCTGCCCCTACGAGCCCCCGGCCGATCAGCCCTGCCTGGGCCAGCAGCGCCCCCGCCCCCCCCCCGCCCGCCCCGCACGAGGCAGGCACAGCCGCGCGCGCAGGCACGGGAAGTGGACAGGCCCACGTGCGCGAGACCCCCGAGGGCACACAGGGAAGTGCGACCGCACGGCGGACAGTCACGCCCCCTGACACTTCCCCAGCCCCTCCTACGCCGCCGCGCAGCGAGGACCCGGACTGGGTCCCGTCCCCTGACCGGCGTACACCGTACGGGTGCAGCTCCGCCCAGCCCGCGCGGCCCCCCTCCCGACGATCGTGCCAGACGACGGGACAACAGCCCAGAGCGCGGGCAGGCACTCCAGGCAGAACAGTCTGACGGCGGCACGCGGGCAGACATTCCCGACGAGGCCGCGCGCAAGACTCTTCGCACAGCCGAGCAATCCTTGACCAGTCCCCGCGGGCCTGGGCATGGTGAAGTTGGCAACCCCAGTGGAAGCGACCGCCCCTGGCATCAGCCTGTTTGCTACCACTAGACGGCAGTCCTGCGTAGCAGCTGTACCCTGCACTGGGATCCCACCGACAGAACATATAACCAGCCCCGCCAAGCCGTCAACTGGCGCCCTGGCTGGAATTACAGCGACAACCGGAGAGAGCACTGGCATGTGGTCGTCAGCCGCCTCAAACTGGAATGCGGTCCAATGCTAGTCATATGCTAGTCATTGGCTGGAACGCCGTCTGCGACCACCTGGGGCGCCCCGGGTCCACCCAGGATCCGAGGAACTTGCCGGGCGACTTCTGCGAGGACTTCGTCAGTCAGCTTACCCGAGCCGGCTTTGATGTCCGCAACCTTTGCTGGAACATAGGCATCCACGTCCACTGGCAAAGTGCCTGGGACCAAGAGATGGACAAAAAGAAGCAGTGCTGCCAAGGTCGGGCCTCCAACGGCAAAGGCAAGAGGCCTGCTGACCCCACCTGGCCCAGCAACGACCACTCCAGGCAGCGCTGCCCTGGGTCCGCCAGCCGCGGCTGAGTGGGCAGCCAGTGGCCACGGTCCTCTGACCACCCCACGACAAGCCGTCTGCGGCACTTGCGCGCCCTTACTAGGGGTGGGCTTTGCTCCTGCATGCCCTAACTGCTTCCCCACCAGCTTGCCGCCCCGCGGCCGGCTGCTCGTTGCAGTTCTGTGCACCATTTGGGTGCGTTTGCACGTTTACCCCCTGACCGCTCCCGCTCACCCCGACCCGGGCTGGGCTCCGCCCCGCGCGCCCCCCTTCACGGCTGGCGCCTCGCAGCCGGCCGCTCTTCATACTTCTGTGCGCCAGTTCGGTGCTCCCCCCCCGCGCTGCACAGCTCAGGGTGCACCCCCACTGCATTGCACGGCCCAGCCTGCGCCTCCGCCCCGTGGCACCAACCATCAACGGGTTCATCTTATGCGTGGCCATCGCGTGCCTGGCCGCCTCGGGCGCGCTGGCCCTGCGCCTCGTTGGGGCTACCTGCCCCTTGCCCCGTGCCCCTCCGGGTCGGCCACTGCCGTTCCCATCCGTGTCCTTGCTGCCGTGCGTCTTCCGAGGAGAACCAGTGCATGCGCCACCCACTGCGGTGCTCCTGGCCGAGCGCGGGCTGGTCTTGCCGCCCACCCTCGGCCCCTTGCCCCACGGCCGCCCTGCGCCTGGCCGCCCAGCTGTCCGTCCTGGCCTGGGCTGCCTGCCGCGCGCCCCCGCCCCGCGCCAGCCGCCCTTGCGGAGGCGCCTGCCTCGCCGCCCTTCGCCGCTCCCGGGCCAGCCCGCCGCTGCGAGGCGGTGGCCTCCCGCAGGTTTTTGCTGCCAGACTTCCGCCCGCTGCCTCTGCCCTGGGCGGCGGCCCCCTCCCTCGCCTGGCGCTGCCTGCGCCCTCCACCCCTCCTCTGCCTGTCCCCCGTCTCGCCGGGCGCTGCCCTGCCCCGCGCCCAGGCGCCTCTTTGCGCCCCGTCCGCCTCGGATCTCGGTTCTCGTTTTCCCTGGCGCCTGTCAGCGCTCCCAAGGGACTCCTCCGCCCTGCCTGGGCGTTCCCGTCGGGCGGTTCTGGCCTGCGCCACCCCAGGGGGTTGCCTTGCAGGCCATCTGGGGCCTCGGCACCCCCTCTCCTGGAGGTGGTCCCGCGCTGGCCGCCGCAGCGGGCCGCCTCGTAGGTCACTCGTGACCTCGGCTCCCCTGGCTGCCTCGCTGTCATTGCTTTTGCCTCCAGCTCGTGTTGGGCCTGCCTCCCCTGGGCGCTTGCCTCTGACGGCCGCCCTGCCCTGCCTACCCCCCAGCTGCCGCCTCGCTGTCGCTGGCCCCCGCTCCCGGCGCTCCCCCCGCCGCCGCCTGGGCCCGCTCTGAGCGGGCCCGGCGTCCTTCTCCCTCCTTCCCGCGCCGGGCGTCCTCTCTCCCCCGTGCACGGCGGCCCAACTCGCGTTTTGTGCATCCCACTAACGCTCCATCGCCAGCGCAGTGACTCTGCCTAGCCGCCGACGTGAAGCGTGTGTGTGTGTGTGTGTGTGTGTGTGTGTGTGTGTGTGGTTGTTGTGTGCGAGATTTTTTCAGGACCTACTTGGGGCCTCTTGGCGGCTTCTTGGCAGCATCATGGGAGCTTCTTGGAGGCTCTTGCACTGGCATCTGGGGAGTCCGGGGCCCACCTTAGAGGGTAGGCTTTGAATCGTCTGGCGGTGGCGCGTTTTTTGGTCCCTTTCGGGGCCGTCTTTTGCACAATGCGCTTTTGGAGATCGTTTATCCGGAACCTGTGGACACTCCGCTCGGTGCTTACGGCACGGTAGTGGATAAATGAGGCCTTGAGGGCACTACGTTCAGTGCCTCGCGACACGATCAAGGCTATCCGCACGATTGTAACCCCCGATCCTAGGGGCCCCCAATTCTATTTCATGCGCACTGTGTTGGGGGCCGCAATTCCCTTTCATCCCCGACCATCCTGTGGTGTTGACTCCTCGTTTTGATGCGACAGCGCCCTGCGTTCCGCACATCTCCTCCCCCACCTCCCCCTCCTCCCTCCTCCCTTCTTGCCTCTGCTCTCCGCACGTCACCCATTTCGGCACACCCCTCACACGTTTCGTGGCCCCATGGGGAGCTTTACTGAAAGCGATCCAGCGGGAGGGTTCGCATGGCGGCGTCGGGTCATCTTGGCACACTCCCCACACGTTTCGTGGCCCCATCGGGCGCTCCACCGAGGGCTCCAACGGAAGGGTTCGCATGGCGGCCTCGGGCCATCTCGGCACACCCCTCACACGTTTCGTTGCCCCACAAGGAGCTCCACCGAAGGCTCCGGCGGAAGGGTTCGCATGGCGGCCTCGGGCCATTTCGGCGCACCCCTTACACGTTTCGTGGCCCCATGGGGAGCTCCACCGAAGGCTCCAGCGGAAGGGTTCGCATGGCGGCTTCGGGGTATTTAGGCGCACCCCTCGCACGTTTCATGGCTTCATAGGGAACTCCACCGGAGGCCGCAGTGGCAGGGTTCGCATGGCGGCCTCGGGCTATCTTGGCGCACCCCTCACACGCTTCGCTGTCCCACTGGGGACTCCACCGACGGCCGCAATGGCAGGGTCCGCTTGGCGGCCTTGGGCCATCGCGGCGCAGCTTTCGCACGCTTCGTGGCCCCATAGGGAGCCCCACAGAAGGCCCCCAGCGGGAGAGTTCTCCTGGCGGCCTCGGGCCATTGCGGAGCATTTCTCACACGCCTTGCAATTCCATAGGTGGCTCCACCGAAGGCTCCAGGGCAAGTTCCGCATGGCGGCCTCGGGCTATGTGTGACACCCCTCGCGGTACTCGCAGCTGCATATGGTTGGGTCCTTCGCCAGGCTATGTTTGTTTGTGCGAAGCGCTCGAGTCATAGTTGGATTATACTTTGATATATGGCAGAGGACGTGCTGCCCCTATCTTTGTTTTCACGCGCTCACCCCTTTTCACATTTGCGGAGTTATGTTGCCTGGGCCAAGCACAGGTAGAACGTCCAAGGAAAGCGACACAGAGGACTCACTGGGTTTGGATATTGGCTTGGATATTGGCTAGGGAGGGAACGTGAATAGTAGTGGGGCCAAGAGGGATGGACATGATGGCATACCGATGGGGGAAGATACCAGCGAGCAGGTTCCCCATCGACCTGTAGAGCAAGCACGATTTCGACACGACAGCTCCTCCGATCATGAATCTGGCTTTTCCGTTCTGCTCGCCACTCTTACCCTCGTAGTCCCTGGCTTTGGACACACAGTGATGATCGGCGGCCTTTGGTCGCAAACATGTTCACATCTCGCTTCGTGGAACTCTGCATCGCATCCTGGCGTTTCCGAGCGACCCCGAGCCATCCGCACGGCGTATCATATTTACGCTGGCCCGCCGCTGGGCGACGTCCGATCGATCCCCGCAGACGACCTCAGAGCATCTGCAGCTAGGAGCTCATGCTGTTGCGCTCTCCCTACAGAAGAGGAGTGCACGACGATTCGGAAGAAGAGGGTGATGATGGCGAGGAGGAGGAGGAGGTCGGTAGAGAACATATCTACGTGAGGCTCGTAACCTCGCACGTGAGACAACACCCACGAAGCGGGGCCTCACAGGAGGGTTCGTGTTTTCTTCGAGACGAGCTTGCTGTTCCAAGGGGGCTACTGGTTCAAATTCCAATCCGCCCCTCGAAGCGAGCCGCCCATACCCCAACCACCACCCAGATCCCAGACAGAGGCGTGGAGGGGAAGAGGAGGAGGAGGAGGAAGAGGAGGAGGCTGAGGAGGAGGAAGAAGAGGAGGTGACAGGAAGAGAACGAGTTGAATTAAGGGAGAAGAAGGAAGGGGATGCTGCTGCTGCCGAGGATGATGATGATGATGATGATGATGATGATGATGATGATGATGATGATGATGATGATGACGATGATGATGATGACGATGATGATGCTGCTGATGATGACGATGCTGATGCTTATGCTGATGCTGGTGTAGATGATGATGCTGATGCTGATGCTGATGCTGCTGCTGCTGATGATGATGTCGATGCTGATGCTGATCCAGATGATGATGCTGCTGATGATGATGATGATGATGCTGCTGTTGATGATGACGATGATGATGATGATGATGATGATGATGAGGATGAGGATGAGGATGATGATGATGCGGATGCTGAGGATTATGATGCTGATGACGATGATGATGCTACTGCTGTCTATGGTTACTATTCTGATGATGATTGTGATGATGGTGCTGACGATGATGATGCTGCTGCTGATGATGAGGACGATGATGATGATGGTGATGATGATAATGATGATGATGATGATGATGATGATGATGATGATGATGATGATGATGATGATGATGATGATGATGATGATGATGATGATGATGATGATGATGATGATGATGATGATGATGATGATGATGATGATGATGATGATGATGATGATGATGATGATGATGATGATGTGTTGATGCTGCTGCTGATGATGCTGCTGCTGCTGATGATGATGATGATGATGATGATGATGATGATGATGATGATGATGATGATGATGATGATGATGATGATGATGATGATGATGATGCTGATGATGATGATGATGATGATGATGATGATGATGATGATGAATCTTATGATGATTATGATGATGATGATCATCATGTTGAGGATGAGAAGGATGAGGAGGAGGAGGAGGAGGAGGCAGAGGGAGGAGGAGGAGGAGGACGAAGAAGAGGAGAAGGAGCAGGAGGAGGAGAAGAAAGGAGGAGGCAGAGGAGGAGCAGGAGGAGCAGGAGGAGCAGGAGGAGGGGAGGAGGAGGAGGAGGAGGAGAAGGAGGAGGAGGAGGAGGAGGAGGAGGAGGAGGAGGAGGAGGAGGAGGAGGAGGAGGATACGGATGAGCTAGGTTCGCTCGCGCCATAGCTGATATCCTGTTCCTCCCATCCATCACTTCCCATTGTACTGTTGTTTCTCTATCCGCTGACGCGTGTCAGCAGACCTAGGACTCTGATTAGCCTGGCGAAGGACCCAACCTCATGCAGTTGTGAGCACCGTCGCTGTGAGCATCGCCTTCCGAGGATCGCCGTATGCGGCTACGAAGCGCGTGAGGGATGTGCCGGAATGTGGCGGGGCCGCCATGCGGGCGCTGCGCATCGCGAGGGAAATGAAATGAAGGAGGGGGCCAGCAGCAGGGGCCGTTGGGGCCTTTGGTGCTTCCTATGAGCCGCGAACTGTGTGAGAGAGTCGCCGAAATTGGGGCGGAACCGCATGCGGGCGGTGCCACTGGGGCCTTTAGGTGGAGCTCCCGGTGGGGCCACGAAGCGTGTGAGTGGTGTGCCAGAGTGAAGGTGGAATCACATGCGAGCGCTGCCACTGGTGCCTTAGGTGAAGCTCCCTGTGGGGTCACGAAACGTATGAGAGGTGCATCGAAATGAGGGTGGAACCGCATGCGCGCGCTGCCTCTGGGGCCTTCGGTAGAGCTTCCTATGGGCCGCGAACTGTGTGACGGGTGCACCAACATGGGGGTAGAACCGCATGCGCGCGCTGCCATTGGGGCCTTCGGTGCAGCTCCCCATGGGGCCATGAACCATACGAGGGGTGCAACGAAAGAGGGGGTGGAACAGCATGCGAGCGCTGCCACTGGGGCCTTCGGTGGATTTTCTTATGGGGCCACGAGGTGTGTTTGGGGTTTGCCGAAATGGAAGGTGCCACCGCATGCGGGTGCTGCCACTGCGGCCTTCGGTGGAGCTCCCTGTGAGGCCACGAAACGGGTAAGGGGTGCACCGACATTCAGGGTGGCACCGCATGCGTGCGCTACTACTGGGGCCTTCGGTGGAGCTCCCTATAGGGCCTCGAAGCGTGAAAGGGGTGCACGGGAAACGAGGGTGGAACTGCATGCGGACGCTGCTATTGGGGCCTTCGGTGGAGCACACTATGGGGCCAACAACGTGTGATGGGTTTGCCGAACTGGGAAGGGGTGGAACCGCATGCAGGCGCTGCCACTGGGGCCTTCGGTGGAGCTCTCCCATGGGGTTACGAAGCGTGTGAGGTGTGTGCCAGAGTGAAGGTGAAACTGCATGCGCGTGCTGCCACTGGGGTCTTCGGTGGAGCTCCCTATGGGGCCAAGAACTGTGCTAGGGGTGCTCCGAAAGGGGGGTGGAACCGCATGCGGGCGCTGCCACTGGGGCCTTCGGTGGAGCTCCCTATGGGGTCACGAAGCCTGTGAGGGGTGGGCCGACGATGAGGATGGAACCGCATGCGGGCGCTGCCACTGCGGCCTTCGGTGGAACTCCCCATGTGGCTACGAAACATGTGAGGGGTTCGGCGACATGGGTGGTGGAAGCGCATGCGGGCGCTGCCACTGCGTCGTTCGGTGGAGCTCCCCATGGGGCCGCGAAACGTGTGAGGGATTCGGCGAAATATGTGGTGGATCCGTATGAGGGCGCGGCCTTCACTGCAGCTCCCTATGGAGCCACGACGTGTGTGAGGCGTGTGCCGTAGCTGATGGCGATGATGGTGATGACGACGGCGATGATGATGATGCTTTTGCTGCTGATGATGTTGATGATGCTGATGATGACGATGGTGCTGATGCTGCTGCTGCTGCTGATGATGTTGATGATGATGGATGATGATGTTGATGATGCTGATGCTGATGCTGCGGTTGCTGATGATGATGGCACTGCTGCTCCTGCTGCTGATGATGATGCTGATGATGATGCTGCTGATTCTGATGATGCTGATGATGATGCTGTTGATGCTGACGATGACGACGCTGATGATGACGATGATGATGCTGATGATGATGCTGATTACGATGATGATGGTCATGCTGATGATACTGATGATGAGGTTGATGATGCTGCTGATGATGATGATTATAATGCTGATGATGCTGCTGATGATACTGCTGCTGATGATGCTGACGATGATGAGGATGAGCACGACGGTGATGATGTCGACGATGATGATGATAATGATGCTGATGATGGTGATGATTATGATGATACTGATGCTGATAATGATAATGGTGATGATGCTGGTGATAATGCTGATGCTGCTGCTGTTGCTGCTGCTGATGATGATGATGACGATGATGATGATACGGATGATGATGATGATGATGATGATGATGATGATGATGATGATGATGATGATGATGATGATGATGATGATGATGATGATGATATTGATGATGATGATGATGATGATGATGATGATGATGATGATGATGATGATGATGATGATGATGATGATGATGGCGAGGATGAGGATCTTGTTGAATGTTAACTGCTAGACGATTATATTATTGTTGGACCCCCCAAGGCGCTTTGGCGCTCTCGCCTCGGCGCCGGCTACATTTTCATTGAAAATGAGGCTCACGCTCGAGCGGTTTGGGGGGGCGCCAAATCCGGACTCCCAATAACAACAATTACAACAACAACACCAACAACAACGACGACAACGACAACAACGACAACGACAACAACAACAACAACAACAATTACTAGCACGTGGGGACGCTCCGTTCTCACCAGTGCCAGGGTTTTCATACGACGCCCGCCAATACCCCCACTTTGTGGGGGGGCCGGTTCAAGCTCTACCACATTTCCAAACGACTCTTCGCCACCACCCACACCCAGCTTCCCGCCCTATGACGTTCGGACACTTCACTTCGTGGCCTGCGGACGACCGTGGCTACTACACTGGCGCATGGGTACAGTGACTTGTTGTGGTAACATTTTCTGGACGCTAGCTTAGTATTCGGACAGCGCGCGCGGGTAGAAATTTTGAAAATTCGTACAGATGTTTTTCGAGGACCTACGGTGCGATTCGTATGATTTTATGTTGCGCGGTGCTAAAATTCCTAAGAAACCCAATGGTTTTTGAAGATTTCGGCGTGCGCGCGCGAAGAAAAAACGAATGTGTCCCGCATGGTATTATTTGACAGGGATGATGGCCCTGGCAGGTGCGCAACCGTTGTTGGAGAAGTTCGAAGCACGTGAAGTTGCTCGGAAAAGCCCATTTGACAGAAATGTTTAAAAAGTGTTGGGTTTCCGACAAATCCGCAAGAGCGCGCGGGATGAAATTTTGACATTTTTTTTTTGAAAAACCATTGGTTTTTTGATGTTTTTATGTTGAAATCGCTACGAACACTAAGGTTTTGGAAGGATTTCGTCTTGCGCGCGCGAATGTCCACTTTACCTTATTTTTTGCAAGGGATTCTTGAAGTTTGGTTATGTTAGAACAAGAAATGTCCACTTTAGCTTGTTTTTTGCAAGGGAAAACGGGGGACAACAAAACAACCGGATCCGGACACCCCGTTTTGCCTGAGACTTCCTCACGAAAATGATGAAAATGTGGCTGCGGCCTAGGCGCGGCGAGGGGGCCGCGCACCAGGGGTCCCAACAATAATTATTCTTTAGAATAAATAATGTTCAACAACAACAACAACAACAACAACAACAACAACAACAACAACAACAACAACAACAACAACAACAACAACAACAACAACAACAACAATCATCTTAAGACTGATCGCTCTTATATGCGCGCGCGTCACTCAATATGTAAATCCCAAACCCTCGATACCCACCCTCTTCGTCTTCGGTCATACCCCTTTGGGGGTATATCTTTTTTACTCGCCACGTGTAGTTGGCGCAGCCCCTAAAACAGGAAGAGCAGGGGGAAGGAGGAAGGGAGAGCGAGGAGGAAAAGAGTGGGGGGAGGGAGGGAGGAGGGAAGGGGCAAGGGGGGGAGGATGGATGGAGGACGAAAGAGGTTAGCAGGAGGGGAGGGGGGCAAAAGAGGAGGTAAACAAACGGACGAACCAGACAGACGGGTCGAGCGGCGGACTCTGAGGGGCGGGTCGGGCTGGCGGGGCGGGCGGACGCCAACGGACGGGTCGGGCGGCGGACCCTCGCTGGCGGGTCGGGCGGGCGGTGGCTTAAAGCGGGCGGGCGAGATGCCAAGAGAGCGAACGGGCGGGCTGTAACAGGCGGATCGGGCGGGCGAAACCTGGCGGGCGGGTGACTAAAGGGTGAATCCTGAATGAATCACGAGGCACACCCTCGATACCCGCCCTCTTAGTATTCGAACGTACCCCCTTTAGGGGGATTATTTCTCTTTGGAAGGGCGGGGGTCCGGAGTAATTTGCGAGGAAGTCTCAGGCGGGAGCGCCTCCGCCTGAGTAAACTGCGAGGAAGTCCCAGGCGGGGGCGGGGGTCCTGAGTAAATTTGGAGGAAGTATCAGGCGGGAGCCGTTGTTGTTGTCCGGGGGGCCAACAACGCAGTTTGATGCCCACGACTTTCCCTGATAAAAAACAGGGTGCGAGCCCCGGAAGGGGCACTTCAGTTGAAAAAATACAATGTCCGCCGGAGGGGGGGGATCAACAATAATTATTCTTCAGTAATTAGAGTTCAACAACAACAACAACAACGCTCCCGCTCGAGACTTCCTCCTTGTTTGCTCAGGGCCGGTGCTCCTGCTCGCCGCTGAAAGCCGCCGTCCCAACAAAACCAGCGCTACCGCTCGAGACTTCCTCCCGTTTTACTTTGGACTGGCGCGCTACTCTTACTCTCATCGGCGCCGCCCCTAGCAACATCAACGCTCCCGCTCGAGACTTCCTTCCTTTTTTACTCAAGGCGGTGCTCCCCCTCGCCGCCGAAAACCGCCGCTTCGACAAAACCAGCGCTCCCGCCCGAGACATCCTCCCGTTTTACGCTGGACTGGCCCCCCCCTCGCCGTCAACAACCGCCGTCCCAACAAAACCAACGTTCCCGCTCGAGACTTCGTTTTGTTTTACGCTGGACTAGCGCCCTACTCTCTTCAGCATTGGCGCCGCTCCCAGCAACAACAGCGGCCCTGCTCGAGACTTCCTCACTTTCTATTCAGGGCCAGGTCCGTGCCTCGCCGCCGACAGCCCCCACCAAGGCAATCCTGTCGCTCGATACTTCCTTGTGCTTTACCCTTGGCTGGGACTCCACTGGCGGTCTCGCATCGGCGCAGCAAGGCGCGGGCATGCGTTTTCGAGGCGGGATATGTTGAAATTTCTCGGAGGAGGTGTTTGCACGACCTCATTGGGCGGGAGGTCTGGGAATGGGAATAACGGACCCCGCTATAGAACAATAGTCCCCCATGATGGGGATGGTTATCATGATGGTCGCATGTTTCGTGTGGAAACATCGCGCATGAGGGTAAACTGTTTGTTGTTGTGGTTGTTGCTGTTGTTGTTGTTGTTGCTGTTGTTGTTGGTTGTTGTTGGTTGTTGTTGGTTGCTGGTTATTGATTGTTGTAGTTGTTGTTATAGTTTGTGTTGTTGCCGTGTTGTTTTTGTTCTGTTTGTTGTGGTTGTTGTTGTTGTTGTTGTTGTTGTTGTTGTTGTTGTTGTTGTGATTGTGATTGTGGTTGTTGTTGTTGTTGTTGTTGTTGTTGTTGTTGTTGTTGTTGTTGTTGTTGTTGTTGTTGATGTTGTTTTTGGTGCTGATGATGAGGAGGATGATGATTCTGATGCTGCTGCTGCTGATGATGCTGCTGGCGGTGATGATGATAATGAAGGGGGGTGAAAGGAGAGGGCAGCGGTAAGAGGAGACGGAAGGGGACCGCGGGGCGCTGTCTCTTCAACACGAGGGCCCGACACCACAGGATAGTTTGGACGGAAAGACCCCATCGTGTTATGCCCCATCGGAAAAGGGGAGCTGCGTTCATAGGAAGAGGAGAATGAGGTGCCGGATGAGCAGGAGGATGAGCAGGAGGAACAGGACGAGGATGAGGAAGGAGGAGGAAGAGGACGAACAGCAGCAGCAGCAGCAGAAATTAGAATGGCAAGAGCGGGAGGAGCAGGAGGACCAGGGGAAGGCGGAGGAGGGGAAATGAGGGGGGCAACAACGCTGAGGAAGGACCCCGATCCAGAAAAATGGCCTACGTTCGGGCGAGAGAGCCACTCTGAACGATGGGAGCAAAGCCGAGGTGCTGAAGTGAGGCAGCGGGAACACAGTTTTGGAAGGACCGAACACGGTCGGACCGAGTCGGAAAATCACACGCTGGTGTAACAAACGATACGCGGACTCTCCTATGTGTAGCGTGTAGGGTCTTCGGGGAGGATGGTTACTGATTGAGTCATTCAGGAGGAGGAGGGGGAGGAGGAGGAGGAGGAGGAGGAGGAGGAGGAGGAGGCGGAGAAACAGTGCAAACCCAAGACGCATTCAAGACGCGACGCATGAGCGAGGTTGGAATCAACTCTCACTCCAAGCTCCTTCTTCATAGGCCCCTACACGGATTCATTTCCACTAGATGAAGTGCCCCGTTGGGGGACAATCGCCTGAAGATCCTGAAGCGTGCCAAAACACCATTGTCGGGATTCCAGCGCTAACCTGACTGCTGTGTCCTGACGATCCGGAACCGTGCCAGAACACCATTCCTGGGACCTCGACACCTCGTCTCACTGTAGATGTTGCGCCTTGACAATCCTGAATCGTTCCAGAACGCCATTTTTACTTAACAGCGAAGACTGATAGGCTTCTAGTGGGCTCAAAAGATAGCATCTTGACTCCCCAGGGGGGTCTGGGCGGATGCCGGGGAGAATCCGGGGACTCCCCGGGAATCCCCAGAGGGGGTTTGGGCGGGTGCCAGGGAGGATCCGGGGACTCCCCAGAACACCATTCCCAGGCCTCATTTTCAATGCCCGGAGCCAACTGTAGGCCACTTCGTGTTCTTCGTGTTCTCAGAACACCGTTCCCAGGTCACATTGTGAATGCCCGGAGCCAACTGTAGGCCGCTTCGTGTTCTTCGTGTTCCCAGAACACCATTTCCAGGCCACATTTTGAATGCCCGGAGTCAACTGTAGGCCACTTCGTGTTCTTCGTGTTCCCAGAACACCATTCCCAGGTCACATTGTGAATGCCCGGAGCCGACTGTAGGCCACTTCGTTTCTTCGTGTTCCCAGAACACCATTCCGAGGCCACATTTTGAATGCCCAGAGCCAACTGTAGGCCACTTCGTGTTCTTCGTGTTCCCAGAACACCATTCCCAGGTCACATTGTGAATGCCCGGAGCCGACTGTAGGCCACTTCGTGTTCTTCGTGTTCCCAGAACACCATTCCGAGGCCACATTTTGAATGCCCGGAGCCGACTGTAGGCCACTTCGTGTTCTTCGTGTTCTCAGAACACCATTCCTGTACAATTTCTTGATTGCCCGGAGCCAACTGTGGGCCACTTCGTGTTTTTCGTGTTCTCAGAGCACCAGTCCTGTGCCATATTTTGAATGCCCGAGCTGAGGCAGGCTGAGGCCGAGGCAGGCTGAGGCCGAGGCAGGCTGAGGTTGAGGCTGAGGCACGCCGAGGCAGGCTGAGGCTGAGGCCGAAGCAGGCTCAGCCTGAGGCAGGCTGAGGCAGGCTGAGGCTGAGGGTGACGCAGGCTGAGGCCGAGGCAGGCTGAGGCTGAGGCTGAGGCAGGCTGAGACTGAGGCCGAGGCAGGCTGAGGCTGAGGCTGAGGCTGATGCAGGCTGAGGCTGAGAGGCTGACGCTGAGGCTGAGGCAGGCTGAGGCTGAGGCTGAGGCCGAGGCAGGCTGAGGCTGAGGCTGAGGCAGGCTGAGGCTGAGGCGAGGCTGAGGCTGAGGCTGAGGCTGAAGCTGAGGCCGGCTGAGGCTGAGGCTGAGGCAGGCTGAGCTGCTGAGGCAGGCTGAGGCTGAGGCTGAGGGCTGAGGCTGAGGCAGGCTGAGGCTGAGGCTGCTGAGGCTGAGGCTGAGGTCGAGGCAGGCTGAGGCTGAGGCCGAGGCAAGCCGAGGCAGGCTGAGGCTGAGGCTGAGGCTGATGCTGAGGCAGGCTGAGGCTGAGACAGGCTGAGGCTGAGGCTGAGGCAGGCTGAGGCTGAGGCAGGCTGAGGCTGAGGCCGAGGCAGGCTCAGGCCGAGACAGGCTGAGGCTGAGACTGAGGCTGAGGCTGAGGATGAGGCCGAGGCAGGCAGAAGCTGAGACCAGGCAAGGCTGAATGGGGGGGGGGGAAGGGGGGGGGAGGAGGGGAGGCTGAGGCAGGCTGAGGCCGAGGCAGGCTGAGGCCGAGGCAGGCTGAGGCTGAGGCTGAGGCAAGCCGAGACAGGCTGAGGCTGAGGCTGAGGCTGAGGCTGAGGCAGGCTGAGGCTGAGGCAGGCTGAGGCTGAGGCTGGTTCAGCATTCTGAGCCGCCTTTTGACAGTCCCGAGGCCCGGCCAGGGCCATCAGAAGCCGACAATGGCGACGCACCTCCCGTCGTGACTCCTTCATCGCTCGAGGGGCTCCGGGCCACAAGCAATAAAAAAACGCACCCGATACACGCCAGCCTCGTCCTCGATCGTGCCCCCCCTCCCCCAGGGCTCGAGGCAAGGCAAATCCGCCCGCGGTGCCAAAATTGCAACCCTAAGATCTCAGGGGCTCTGGCGCGCCCCGCCGGCCACCAGGAAGGATGCCGAAAAATCTTCATCCGTACAGCTTGTCAGGCCCGTATATGCCGCCACGCTGGTTCCGGGCAGGCTGTGCTGTCCGGCGGAAGGGGACGAGGAGGGGAGAAGCAGGCAGACGACGACGAACGCCCAGGCGGGAGGCCAGGGCCGGCGGGGCGGGCGGGCAGGCAGAAGACGGGCCAGGCGGAGACAGCAGGCAGGGAGCAGGAGGAAAGGAAAGGGAGGGAAGCAACGAGCAGAAACGAAGGGAGGGGGAGGAGGGGGAGGAGGACAAGGAGGAGAGAAAGCAGCGGCCGCAAGCAGACAGGCTGGGCCAGGGGCCGGGAGAGAAGAGCCGCCCGCGACGAGGCTGCGGACCCTACGGCGGCGACCTGGGCGGGGTGGCCGCCCGAACCCAGCGCGATGCGGCTTGGTGGGGATTGCCCTCTGCGGGATCCATCCACCGCCCCGCCGGGGAAAGGCCGGGCGGCGCGTGGGAGGGGTCGCCGGCGCGACGTTGGCGAAAGGGCGAGGGGGGCGCCCGCGCTGCCCAGCAAGGGCGGGGGGGGGTGGGCGGGGGGCGCTAGGCAGCGCAGGGGGCACCTCACACGGCGTCTGCCGTGGAGGCCGCCGTGGCCGCGGCCAGGCGGGCCGCTGCCACCCCCGCCCCTCCAGACAGGGTCTGAAGGCGCCGCAACACCGCCCGCGCGTTCTCCCTGTGCAGGGAGACGGAAAGTCGCTGGGCATGTTGGTCCGCAACCAGTGCGGCGTCTTCCCCCGTGGCGTCAGCCACCCGCTTGGCCAAGACCCCGAAGACCCTGCGTGCCTCGCGGCCCCACCCGCCGCCGTGGGCTTCCACCACCATTGAGAGGAAAGTGAAGCCCTGTGCCGCGCAGAGCCGCGCGGTGTCCTGGTGCTGCCTTTTGAACTCCTCGTACCGCTCCGTCGCTGCGCTTGACGAAACGGCCGACGCGGCGAGGAGATCGGCGCGCAACCCTGACGTGGCGGCAAAGTCCCAGGCGGCCGCCGTGCCGTTGCGCCACCGCGGCAGGTAGACGTCGGCAGGGCGGCGGCCGTTGTCGTCCACCTGGGGCCCGCCCTGCTCGCCCCCGGGCGTGGCCTCCCCGGCGGGGCGCGCGGGTAGCAGCCCCGGGCGCTCCAACTCCGCCCCGGCGTGGCCGGCGGCCAGGGCGTCGAAGAAGGCCTGGTTGCGCAGGGCGTTGTGGCGTTTGGTCCGGTCGCCGCGGCAGGCGCAGACCAGGGCGTGGTCGCAGAAAACGTCCATCACCTCGCCACAGGCTGGGCAGAAGCACTCCTCCTGCAGGAGCTGGACTCGCAGCCGCCTCTGCAGGCCGACCTGCATGAGGCCGTGCGGGAAGGCGGTGCCGGTGGCCTCGCAGGGCGGCGCCTGGAGCCACGCGGCCGCGCCTGGGGCTTGCACCAGAGAGAGGTGCGCCTTGCCGGCCAGGGTGGGGCCCGCCAGAAGTCCGTCGAGCGAGGCGCTGTCCACCGCGTCGGAGAGGGCCTTCTGGTTGCCGTGCTGCGCGTGGTCGAACACCACCCAGTCGGCGTCCCGCACGACTGCGTTGTGGGCCTGCACCACAGCCGCCAGGCTACCTCCGTCGCGGTCGGGGTTGTTGGAGTAGCCGGGGTAGAGCTGCCGACAGAGGTCGGTGCTCTTCGCTCTGGAAGCGATGTAGGCGGCGGCGGCGTGCTTCGCGGCAGAGCGCAGGCCAAGTCCTCCCTTCCCGAGCTTTAGCTGAGCCTGCTGCCAAGAAGCGTCGGAGGGCGAGCAGCCGCTCAGTTGCTCAAGGCAGGCCCGGACAGCGTCGTCCATGGCCAGCAGGGAGGCGGCGTGCGCGGTGGGCGGCACCACGCGCGCGGAGTAGCCCAGTTTGCAAAAGGAGGCGCGCTGGCGCAGGAGGTGCAGCGCGACCTGCGCGTTTTCGAGCTCCCCCAGAGCTTCCAGCAAGTCGGTGGCGCTCGCGACCCGCTGCTAGGTGTGCTCCGCGCAGAAGTCCGCGTCTCCCACTGGCGCGCCGAGCAGCTCGAAGCTTCGATCGGTGCGGAGGCGGAAGCCCGGCGGGAAGCCGTCCAGAGACACGTCGGAGGCGTCTCCGCCAGTGGGGGCCACCTCGCACTTGCCCGGGCCGGTGCTCAGCTGGAGGCCCACCGCGGCAAGGCTGGCCACGAGCAAGTGGAGGAGGCGCGCGACGGCCGGCGCGTCGCCCGCGAGGCAGCCGTCGTCCAAGTAGAAGAAACTCAGGTCGACGGCGCCGTCGGCGCCGTGGCGCGGCGCGCGAAGGGCGGCCTCGGCGGCGCGCTGTAGTGCTAGGGAGAACAGTAGGGGCCCCAGGGGGTCGCCCTGCTGCACCCCGCACTCGGAGCGGACTGTCTGTTTGCCCAGGAAGAGAGTTGACGGGCGGGAGTAGCACCAGTCGGCCCAGGGTGCCAGCCCGGGAAACTCTTCGTGGACCGCGCGGAGCAGAGCCTGCCTGTCCAGGGTGTTGAAGGCGTTAGACAAGTCCAGCTTCACAAACACCTTTCCCCGGTCCCCGAGGTGGCGGGTCCACCACTGGCGCGCGACGTGCACCGCCGCCTCGGTGCCGCCAGGGACCGCGACGCCGATCTGGAGGGGAGCCAGTCGGTCGCGCGCGGCGTCGGCAACCTCGTGGCAGAGGCACTTGCCGACGAGGCGCCGGAGCACCTCCCCGACGGCAACAGGGCGCAGGCCTCCGTCCTTCTTCGGCAGGGCCACGAGAGAGGCGCCCGCGAAGTACTCGGACACGGTCGGCGGGGCCTGCCCCCTGGCGCAGAGGTTGACAAGGTTCCGGAGCTGGTCGGTGACCTCGCCCCTGTGGGCCGCGTTGAGCAGTGCGTCTTTGAGGTGTTGGGGTCGGAGGCCCGTTGGCCCGGCGGCCGAGCCCCGGGGGAAGGCCCGCACCTCCCTACGGACCGCGTCCCCGTCCATTTGCAGGGCAGCAGCCGCGTGGACAGCCGGAAGGCTGGCGGGATCCACAGCCTGGCGGCTGCGCGGGTGCTTCCGGCTCATCTGTTCGACGACGTCGGGGGTGACCTCCACGGGCGGCTCGCTGGTCAGAGCCGAGCAGCTCTTGGAGTACTGGGCGTCTGCGGCGAGCTGCGCGCACCTCTCCGCTCGCTGGGAGGCTTGCGAGGCGTGCTTGACAGCGCGAGCCTCGACTGCCTCGGCCCACAGGGAGGCCCGCTCCCCGTCCAGCCAGCGCCGGCACAGCGCCTTGGTCTGCGCTTCGCCGGCCGCCCTGCTGCCTCGGCCGCCACGGGTGTGAGGGCGCAGGACGCATGTCGGGAGCATCGCAAGCTCTGTCCACGCAGCCTCGGAGTTGTTGTGCACGGTCTGGGCCACCGTCTGCGCTAAGCACCGTGCCCAGAGGTCCCGGGCGCCCTTCGGGACGTAGCGCTTGGTGGTGGAGCGCTTAGAGAAAGCTTCCCGGAGGGAGGGGAGACCCGCGGGCTCGCTGTGCGATTGGCCGCCAGCGGCGGGAGCGGCGGCTGCCACGGCTGCGGCCGCGCGCGCGGCAGGGCGGCAACGCGGGCAGATGCCGCCGGAGCGCGTCGGCAAGAACCGTTGGCAGACCGAGCATTGCTCCAACCGGTGCTCTTGCAGGTAC
Organism: Prorocentrum cordatum; assembly: GCA_963575745.1. NCBI lineage: Eukaryota > Dinophyceae > Prorocentrales > Prorocentraceae > Prorocentrum > Prorocentrum cordatum. The sequence continues at coordinate 104,965 of CAUYUJ010020965.1, read as the reverse complement.
TCGGGCGGGACTGGTGGCAGCCCAGGGAACCGCCCTGCGGCGTGCTCGTTCAGGTGCGGGCGCATGCTTTGGTGGTCCCCCCAGCCGGCGGAGGACGCGGCGTCGCCGCGCGGGCGCCCAGGGGCGGGGCAGTGCGCCTGGACGCGGGCACGAACCCTGCGCTGGTGGGCAGGATCGGGCGCCGGGGGAGGGGGGGCAGGTATCTCTTGCCCGGCTGGCGGCGCTGCCTGTGGAGCCCCGGGCGGCGGGGCGCCCTCCCCAGGAGCGCTGGCCGGGGGGCGGTTGAGAGCCTCGGCCCGGCGCTGTTCCTCCAAAGGAATCCCCGCGTCCACATGCATGTCCCTGGCAGGGTCGAGATTCAACCCGCCGAGTCCCACGACCAGGAGCGGCTCATCCCCATCAGTCCGGTTGCGCCGGAGGTGTCGCCCAGGGGAGCGAACCGCTGGCCCCGCCTCGACAAACGTGTTGCTCACGTGGACCTCCTGCCTCGCTGGGCCCGCAGAGGCAGAGGAAGCCGCCGCGGCGCTCGGACGCTGAGGGCTGCGGGAACCGCCCCGCCGGCACGTTCACCGATTAGTCTCCCATTGGCACGTGGCGCAAATGCCATCCGAAGCGGGGAAAGCAGGCGTGGTGACCGCCCGAACGAGGAGGACCACCTGGCCGGCCCAAGCAGCGGGGCTCGTTGGGCAGAACCACGCTGGGCTGAGGGCCGCCGTGGAAGCCAGCGTCAAAGCCTCGCACAGGGGGCGTCGGACGTGGAAGTCGTGAGCGAGAGCCGTCGCACAGATCGCTGCCAAGCCACGCTGCGCGGGTCCGCCGTGCACCATGGCCCCATAGACGACGACCTCGAGAGAAGCTGGGGACACGCAGGCGGAGGCGAGGAGCAACGCCGGGTGCACGGGGACGGGAAACGCCGCCCCGAGCGTGGAGCTCAGGACCTGTCCCGTCACAGCCCATAACATGACCGAAGGAGCCACGATTGGGGGAGCTGCGAGGAGCGCGGGGGCTCGTTGGAGGATACTGTGCACCCCACCGAGGGCGAGTGAGGCCCCATGCGAAAGGCAGCGCGCTGGCCATTGAGAGTCGGGAGATGGGAATCCACATGGGCACGCAGAAGTGCATGCCGCTCCCGACGCGCATGCGGCGCAAGAGCGGAGGTGCTGGTGAAAGTAAAGCTCGGCTGAACTAGTGTAGTGGCCTCGTGGGGGCTCTGGTGCAGCGCCCAGGAGCTGGTCCTCGCAGTCGTGGGAGCCGAGCCGGTGCTGGTGGTAGGAAGCGCCGCATCGGCGGTGGTTGCCGCTGTAGTGTTCGTGCTCGTGGCAGTCGTAGGCATGCTGGTTGCACAGGTGGTCGTGCTGGTTGCCCGTGTCGCTGGTGCTGGTCGTCTGTGTGTGGTCGTGCTGATTGCACTGGTTATGCCCGTGGTGATGCTGGTAGTGCTGTTTGCACTGGTTCGTGCTCGGACTCGTCGTCGTAGTCGTGCTCGTGCCGGTGCTGTCGTGGACAGTGGCGTAGGCTCGGGCGTTGGTGCTGTCGTAGGCGCGGGCGTTGGCGCTGGCGTCGATGCTGGCGCTGGTGCTGGTGTAGGCACTGGCGTTCATGCCGACCGAGGCGCCGGCGTTGGTGCTGTCGTCGGTGCTGTCGTCGATGGTGGCGTAGGCTCTGGCGTTGGTGCCGGCGTAGGCGCGGGCGTTGGTGCTGGCGTCGATGCTGGCGCTGGTGGTGGCGTAGGCGCTGGCGTTCATGCCGGCGTAGGCGCCAGCGTTGGTGCTGCCGTCGGTGCTGTCGTCAACGGTGGCGTGGGCTCTGGCGTTTGTGCCAGCATAGGCGCGGGCGTTGGCGCTGGCGTCGATGCTGGCGCTGGTGCTGGTGTAGGCGCTGGCATTCATGCCAGCGTAGGCGCGGGCGTTGGTGCTGTCGTCGGTGCTGTCGTCGATGGTGGCGTAGGCTCTGGCGTTTGTGCCGGCATAGGCGCGGCGTTGGCGCTGGCGTCGATGCTGGCGCTGGTGCTGGTGTAGGCGCTGGCATTCATGCCAGCGTAGGCGCGGGCGTTGGTGCTGTCGTCGGTGCTGTCGTCGACGGTGGCGTAGGCTCTGGCGTTTGTGCCGACATAGGCGCGGGCGTTGGCGCTGGCGTCGATGCTGGCGCTGGTGCTGGTGTAGGCGCTGGCATTCATGCCAGCGTAGGCGCTGGCGTTGGTGCAGTCGTCGGTGCTGTTCTCGACGGTGGCGTAGGCTCTGGCGTTGGTGCCAGCGTAGGCGCGAGCGTTGGCGCTGGCGTCGATGCTGGCGCTGCCGCTGGCGTTCATGCCGGCGTAGGCGCGGGCGTTGGCGTTGTCGTCGGTGGTGTCGTCGACGGTGGCGCAGGCTCTGGCGTTGGTGTCGGCGTAGGCGCGGGCGTTGGCGCTGGCGTCGATGCTGGCGCTGGTGCTGGTGTCGGCGCTGGCGTTCATGCCGGCGTAGGCGCTGGTGTCGCCCCTCGAGCTGGCTCCGGGGTCGCCCTCGGAACTGGCGTCAAAGTCTCCTCCGAAGATGTCGCCGGTGTCGCCCTCGGAGCTGGCGTCGGGAGCGTCGACCTGTACGGCCGTGGGGCTGCCGTCGGAGCCGGCGTCGGAGACGCCGTCGGTGTCGTTGTCGGAGCCGGCGCTGGTGCCGCTGTCGAGGTAGGCGTCAAAAGCCTCGTCGATGCTGCCGTCGGAATTGCTTTCGGAGCCAACGCCGCAGACGTCGTGAGCAACGCCAAGCCAATCGGCATCTCCGCCGGAACCA
>CAUYUJ010020965.1:90000-94597 GCA_963575745.1 Prorocentrum cordatum | reverse complement strand
CTGGGGTCGGCGCTGAAGACCCCCTGGCGGCGCCTTTTGAACACTTTTCACATGTGTTGCTTTTTCCTTCAGCCTGTCCGAGGAAAAGCAGAGCAACTGGCGCGACGCCCGCTTGACCAGCCAGGGCGGCAAGGGCGGCTTGTGGCAAGATAGCTCAGGATCGGCGGGGCGCCAGCTGCCAGCTTTGCGCTGATCTTGGCCGGGCCACTCCCGTGCCCAGGGTCGGCGGACATACCCGCCCCCCTTCCTTGGACTCCTGCCAGCTATCAGAGACCACTCGGGCCGTCTCGTCGGCTCTGGACGAAAGTCTTGACGCTCTGCGTGTCCCCACCAGCCCATCCAGAAACCATTCCCAGATGTGCTGCCCTTACCATGGAGGTGCTGCAACATGCAGTGAACAGCGAGGGGGGACTACATACCTATGTGAAGATCGGGCACTATCTATGCATACATGTCTATAGAGACATGTATAGCTACACATTTCTTCTAGACTCTTTCGAAGGAGTAGGGATGACGATGACGATCATGATGATGCTGATATTGATGTTGATGCTGATACTGTTGATGATGATGCTGCTGCTGCTGCTGCTGATGATGATGATGATGATGATGATGATGATGATGATGAGAGGAGGAGGAGGAGGAGGAGGAGGAGGAGGAGGAGGAGGGGGGAGGAGGAGGAGGAGGAGGAGGAGGAGGAGGAGGAGAAGAGGAGGAGGAGGAGGAGAGGAGAGAGGAGGAGGAGGAGGGTAGGAGGAGGAGGAGGAGGAAGGAGAGGGGAGGAGAGGAGGAGGAGGAGGAGGGGAGGAGGAGGATGAAGAGGAGGAGGAGGAGGAGGAAGAGGAGGAGGGGAGAGGAGGAGGGAGGAGGAGGAGGAGGGAGGAGGTGAGGAGTATGGAATGGGAGTCGGCGGATGCGGATGATGCTATTAGTGTCGCAGGAGCGGCGGCTGCGTTCTTAGGCGTGCTTCAGTAGGCGGAGGCACCAGTGAAGGCATCTTCAGCGCTGCCGTATGTCGGCACGGCGCTGCCGCTCTCCTCATTCTTCCCCCTTCGCTTCTTGCTTCCGCGTCTGCGGACTGCGGAGTCGGCTGCGGATTAGGCTGGCGTACCGGGGTGGGGGAAGCGGATATTATCTTCTGGGCTTCGGCTTTCATCTTCTTCTTCTTCTTCTGTCGTCGCGCGTCTTCGGCTTCTTCTCTTCTTCTTCTACTGCCTCCTGTGCTTCGTTCGTCTTCTTCGGTCTCTTCTTCGTTGCTTCTGCTGCGGAGGTCTGGCTGAGGAGGAGGAGGAGGAGGAGGGGGAGGAGGAGGAGGAGGAGGAGGAGGGGAGGAGTGGGAGGAGGTGGAGAAGGAGGAGGAGGAGGAGGAGGAGGAGGTGGAGGAGGAGGAGGAGGAGGAGGAGGAGGAGGAGGAGGAGGAGGAGGAGGAGCGGGTTGAGGAGCAAACAGCAAGGAAGAGGGTGAGCAGGCGGAGAAGGAGCTACACGGAGCTCGCTCCCTCTCCTTTTGTGGTAACCCCTGAGAGGGAACGAGGAGGATAGGGAGCGAGTTGTGATAAGCGTCTGAAGAGCTTCCAGGGAGCCTGTGACCAGCGTCTGAGAAGCCTCTGGAAACCTATGAGTGGCTTCTAAGAAGCCTCAGAGAGGGCTTCGAGCAGCCGCTGAGAAGCCCATGGGAGGCATTTCAAAGGGTGATTCAACGTCCGTCCAGGGAGACGAGCAGAGTCATCTTGTTGAGGTGCGTGCTTTTGCTGGCTTGGAGCAGTGGTCGAGAAGGAAGAACCCTGCTGTCATCCCCCACCGCCCCCTTCATCCCTATTCATCGTCCCGCTTCCCCCTCATAGCAGCGAAGGATCGGGGCCCCCCACCGCTGATGCTGTCTGCGCCCCTTCCTGGTCAGCATCTACGGGCAGACGATCCCAGACAAGTGCCATCCCCCAGGTATTCCATGGGACAGCCAACGGGCGGCAGCGGCACGGGTGGTTTCCCACCTGACGCGGGCCAATGTGGTGCATGCGGGCAAATGGCAGGCACACGCGGCCAACCTGGATCAGCAGCGAGGCCTCTGCCCCCTCCGCCACAGGCTCAGCACCCTACTGCAATACCTCGTGGACATGGACCCCACGACCCTCGCAGACAGTACCATCAACTCACTGGAGCAGCTGGACCCAGTGCAGACCGCCATGGAGGCCGCAGCCGCAGCGAACTCTCCTGCAGCATGCTGGCTGGACAGACCCAGCGATGCAGCAAACGCCCCCCCCCCAGACAGCCGGTTTTTGGAACAGGAGGTACTACTGGGCCACGCCCCCAGGAGGGAGTGCGAGGCTCCCGGCAACGAAGGGACCAAGGACCGGCCAACGGACGTGCAGGGCAGGTGCGGGCAGGCATGCAAGACCGAAGGCGAGCACGATGCGCCTGACTGGGGGGATCACCCAGGAGCCGCGGCAGCCACAACCAAGGAAACGAGCCCGAGCGCGAGCCCAGACCCTGTCGTCGACGAGGACGAGGAAGCAGACCCCTTCGACCCCCTAGGAGCATCCACGGGAACACCTCCAAGCAGCAAGCCCTGGACGCCCTATTCACAGACCGTCGACCAAGTTGCAGCCCTGGAGCTCCGGCGTGCCAAAGACGGCACTGGAAGGGACAGCGCATCGTCTTGGGATCGCGCGGGAGCCAGGGTGGACCGCACGCCCAAGTCCACCCCGTGGGACCAAGGACGCGACCGCCCTGCCTCTGAAGACGCCGGAGACGGGAGAGGACGCGCCGCCAAGTCCCCAAGGGGGAACCACGTGCGCACGGAGGCTCGCAGGGAGCCCTGGAAGGACAGTAGGGGTGCCCAGCCATACTACGAGTGCCTTAGCGACCCCAAGGGCGGCGGCCCCATGTACAGATGCACTATAGCAGGCGCAAACGTGGAAAAGGACGAACCCATCCAGGACAAAATTACACGCCTGCAAAAGACATTGGGAGGCACCTTCAACGCTATCTGGCACGCGTGGGTTAAGCGGGCAGCCCAGAGTCCGGACCTCAAGGGAGGCTATGAGAGCACCCCCAAGCTCAACACACCCGCGACGTGCGCGGATTTCCTGGAAGCATGGCCCAACGCTGGCTACGACGCATATCGGATGGATCGTGAGCTCAGACTTTGCGTAGACTGGGTCGAAGTTCGGCGCAGGCACATGAATTTCCCCGTGCGACACGACGCTCCCGCACACGCCCCGCGCGTGCACGGCAGCCGCGACACGCCAGCCCCTTGGACTGCCGAGAACCGAACGGTTGCTGGTGCAGCGGACCAGGACCCCTTGGCAGGAGCCATTGGAACTGCCACCCCCAGCCACTGGCGGGGCTGGCAAGAATGGTCCTCGTGGGAGCGGCGTGACACCCCATGGACGGACTCCGATTGGAAAGGCAGGGGCAAACGATGCTCTCCACGAGGGGGCGACCGCGACTCCGAAAAGCGGGCCCGCTGGTGGGCCAAGAGCGACTCCAACACCCAGGGTTGACGTGTTCCCGCCACGGCGTACCTCAGCGTACCAACACCCAGGTACAGGCATCAGCCCAGAGAGGACCCATGGTCCCCCCACCTCCAGCTACCCGTGGCCCTGAAGGGGCTTGTTTCACCTCGCTGCGCCCGGCTCAGGCCGTAATACCTGGGGCCACCCTCCGCTGGGGCGACGGCTCACCCCCACATTTCGCCCACGGCGCAGCTTAGCTAGACAGCCCTCGCTGGGTAAGTGGACCACCCGCCACCTTTTCGGGCCCGCCGCTGGGGCATCCCCCACATGCGCCCGTCATCTCACCCTCGCTGGCCCTGCGGGGCCCGCCTGGCTCACGCCGGCAGAGCCCCCAGGCGCCCAGACTTTGCTGCTGTCCGATGACGACAGCCTGCCGCGCGGACCCTGGGCGGGAGGTGGGCCCCAGCATCCCCCCCTCCTGCCTGGTCGCGGGCTCGACCTAGCTAGGTCTCAGTTTTGTCGCACCGCAGGCGCCGGAACATCGGCGGCGGTTAGCTGCGACCCTGGATGAACCAACGCGCGCCGTCCCCACGGAGGCGCCGGCTTCCGCGGTGGCAGCCCAGCCTTCAGCGAGTCAGTCCATTGGCTGCAGACTGCCCACCCTGGACCACACCAGCATTGGACGAAAGACCGACCGTTCGGTCTTGCCTTCCTCTCAGCGGCGGTTAGCTGCGACCCTGGATGCCCCTCGGGAAATGGCGGCCGTGTCCCCTGGCCAGGTGCACCTGGGATCCGTGCGAGGTGCGGTGATGTCTGTCCCCGCCGCCTCTCTCCTCGGGTCCCTCTCGGGCCGGGCTCAGGCCACGTCCCCTGCCCTTGGACTTCGAGGTGGTCGTTTCCTTGCGCCCCACCCGCCGGGCGCCTGACGCCCTTGGGAGCCCCTCCGCGTGGGGGGTCGGTGATGTCTGTCCCCACCGCCCCACCCTCCGGGTCTCCCCCAGGCTGGGTTGCCGCCAGGTTTGTATCCTGGTCTCGGAGGCTTTCGTCCCCACACCCCAGCGCTGCCCAGGACCTCCGCTGACAGCGGTAACGTGACCTCACCTTCAGCGGCGGTTAGCTGCGACCCTGGACGCCCGCGTGGAA
>CAUYUJ010020965.1:67500-85000 GCA_963575745.1 Prorocentrum cordatum | reverse complement strand
GTGACGAACAGACAGGACAGAGTCTCCGACGCGCAGGGCCGCCCGCGTGGGAAACAGCACCAGAGGTGAAAACCCAGCCTTTGTTGAGAATCTCCAGCGGGGCCTCGCGGTGGAACGGGGCGCGCCATATTGGAAATCTATGTGGTGCTGCTCAACGGACGCCCGCCGCCGATCGAACAGATTTGCTTCGGCGGTCGAGGCCCCTTGGTTACTCGCAGCTCCGTGCAGCTAAAAAGGTTTTCATCAATGCATGCGGAATGCTTGGAGTGTGGTGCCAATTCTATGACTCGGGCGGCGTTTCCCCGGCGGCGGGGGAGTCGTGGCAGGGGTCGGGCCCCTCGTCGCGCCGGCCGATTTAGGGCCGAGCGCGGCCGTCGCTGGTAGCCCTGCAGGTTTTAGCGCAGCAAGGTTCGGGGCTTGCACTCCTTGCGGTGCCCCCCCCCCCCCCCCCTGTCGTCGAAGCCCCGGGTGCAGCTGGTCACTGCCGATGGCTTATGCGACCGTGCGTGCTCTGTGGCTCTGAGACCTTCCAAGGCTGCGCGGGCGTGATCCTAGGAGGCTTGCAAACCGCGCGCCGCCCAGGTTTCCAGAGAGACGCGCATCTGTGATGCTGTGGATACCATCCCGTCCGATCATTGGCCGCCAATGCAGGGGGCGCCAGTTTGTGGGACTTGCTTTGGTGGTATAGGCACTTGCTTTGCATGCGGGGGTCTTCGTTGGGCCTGTCCCCCATTTACTTGGACCCCCTCGTGGCGTCTCGCAGCGTGTCATTTAGCGCGCGTCAGGTGGAATCAGCTCTTCTACGATGCTGCTCGCAGGACTTTGGTGAGGCCACGCGTGGACTGTGGCCTGGCCACGGCGGCGCGGGGCAAAAGCTGCTGGGCCATTTGGCGGGGGGGGCGCCGAGTGAAGCGTGGGTTTCTGGGCAGCGCGCGCCGTTTTGCGTCGCGTGCCGCGCGAGGGATGGCGACTGCCATGTCTGCCGTGGCCCGCTGCACTTTCGCCCATGTCCCCCGCCCATATTTCGGCCGGCCAATATCTCCCAGAGGAGGGGGGCGAGGCCAGCGGGACTTTCGAGGGTGGCGTCGCGCTGCGAACGGAGGCGCGAGCTGGTCTGAGGCCGCGCCTTGCCCCCGCCCATGCTCTGTGAGATGCATGATTTGAGTGCTGCCCGTGCCCGTGTGTGGCGCGGTGCTGCGGGCGGGAGTGTTCCCCTCGCTCCGCAATGTTTTCTTCTCCCCTTCTATTTTCTTCGCGCGCCGCTGCGTGTCCTTGCTGAAGCCTCTCGCGACGTTGCGGCTTCGCCGTTCGCCGCGCTCTGCCCTTTTCCTCGCTCCGCGCGGTAGCCGCTGGTGTTGCGGACTTTCTCTCCGCGCCCCGCCGTTGCCTCGTGGCCTGTCCCGCGGAACTGTTTGCGGGCCTTGCCGTATTCGCGTCTCGTCGTTCTAGGTGGTGGGGACCTTTTGGCCGCCCTGCTGGCCCGTGCCTGGGGGCTGTCACCTTGGTGCTCGGCCGTGTCTTGCCTTGCCTGCGCTGCCCATGTTTTGTCTTCGCAACTGGCTTCTTGCGCTCCACTCGTGTGTTGCAGCGCCTTTTCCCCGCCGTTTTCTTCGGGCCCGGCGTCGGCCTTGCCGCCTCGCTGCCTGCGCCCCGACGCGTGTCGTGGGCCGGCCAGCCTCTTGCTGCGCCGTGCTGCCTATCTGTTGACCAGCCTCTATATTTCCTCACCGCCTCAGGCGGGGTCGTTCCTCCAGGGTGCCCCGGGGTCCCCGGCCGGGCGGTGCCATGCACCTCATGTGTTGGCTGGGACATGGATTTTCTTGCGCCCCCTCGGGTGCGCGCGTCAATTTCCACGGTGCGGTCGGCGCCTTTTTCCGTTTGTCAGTCTGACCGGCGGCGATCTTACCGCTTTGCTGTTTGCGCCCTGGCATGGTGTGCGGGTCGGCATGGCCGCGGCCTGTTTCATTGCTGCTTCCTGGCGTCGCGCCTGGGTGTGCGCATCTGCACCTGGGGCTGCAGCTCGCTGTTCCTGCTGGCCTTCCAGCTGTATGTCAGCTTGCTTTGCGGGCAGCGTTCTCCGCGGTGGTTCGTCGGTCCCCTCTTCCCCTTGGGACGCGGGGGTCGCTTGCCTCGCCGTCGTCGGTGTGTCGCGGATCGGCCGTGTCGCGTGGTCTTCCGCCGTCTTCTTTACAGTTTCCCCCCTTCCCCTTCTCTTCTTCCAGGTCGTCCCCGCCGCGGGGGTCTGTCTCTGTCTGGGCGTTGACGCGTCCCGTTGGCGGGTTCGCATTGCTCGTCCTCTTTTTGTATTTTCTTTGCCGCCTTGTCGGAGTGGTTCGATCTTTGCGGTGACGCGTGCAGTCCCTCTTGTGCTCGGTGGTCCCCCATCTCTTGCTTCTGCTTTCGCCTGCCTTCATGGCAGCTCTTCGCTGCTTTGGTTGCGTTTTTTTTTTTTTTTCTTCTTCTTCTTCCGCTGGTGTCTGCGCTGCATGTCGGCCATGTTCGCGCCTGTCCACCATCCATGTGCGCCGCCACGTCTCGCGGTTGCTGCTCGTGGTCCCCCGTGTCCAGGTCAGTTCATATTGCCCAAGGCTATGCCAGCCTCGGCCGCGTGATCATCTTTGTCATTTGTTGCACGGTCGCCTTGCGTGGTTGTTGCCCGCTGCAAGGTCGGTGGCGTTGCTTTGTCGCGCACTTTCCTTGCGTGTATGCACCGCCGCCAAGTTGGCTGGTCCGGTAGCCTTGCAGTCCTTGTATGTTGCCCTCTTAAGCATTAATTCGCACCAGACTGCTGTTTGCGCTTCAAACTTCCCGCGTCGAGCTTTCGTTCTGCGGGTTCTCTGGCCGCTGCACTTTTGCTTGGCAGCGCCTCCCGTTTAGTCCACCACCATTTCGCATGGCCGTAGCTGGATTCTTTCATCAAGGCGCGTTGGGTTAAGTTAGTTCGCAGTTTCCACCTTCACCTGCCGACCGCGCCTGAGGCTCCTCTGCGCCGCCGACTTTAAAAGTGTGTTTGTGTGTTTGTGTGTGTGTGTGTGTGTTGTGTGTGGTGTCTCCTTCCTCCCATCAGCTTCCCCTCCCCCGCCGGTCGGCCCATGTCCCTCGCGTCTGTCCGTCTCCTCCCCCGGCTGTCCGCTGTCGCTCCTCGCTCTTCGCTTCTCCCTCTCTTCCCTTGGCCCCCCCTTTCCGTTTTCTTGCTGGCCCTTTGTCGTCCTAGTTCGGGCCGGCTTGGCCGCTGCCTTCGCTGCCCTGGCGCCCGGGAGCCGCGCCCGGTGTGCCCCGTGATTGGCTGGCCGTCTCGCCTTTCCCTTCCCTCCGCGCGGCGCGTCTAACGGTGTGGTGCGTCGCCCACCCGTGACGACCGAAAAGTGTGCTTGTGTGTGTGTGTGTGTGTGTGTGTGTGTCGTCCTCCGCCTCGTCGCTGCGCGCGAGGCCGCGACCGCCAAACCAGTGTGTGTGTGTGTGTGTGTGTGCGTGTGTGTGTGTGTGTGTGTGTGTGTGCGTGTGTGCGTGTGTGCGTGTGTGTGTATATATTAGTGTCCATCGCTTCTATCTTTCCAACAGCAAAGAGCATGTCCGCTTCCAGAGTTCATGTGGCCTGGCCAAGACTCGCGCCGGAGGTTTCCCCCGCCGTTGGGGTTCCCGAAGTCATATCCGGGCCTTCGGAACTGATGATAGCGAACTCGGGGTGAAATGCAGACCCCCAGGCAGGGGACGAGTTTTCCAGGCTTGCTGGGCGCGCGGTCCTCCTTCTCCGCAGGTCATGCGGCCAGCTTTCGACTTATTTTTCGGAGTTCTCATCCTCCTCAACACCATAGGGATGGTGATCGAGGAGCAGTTCAACGGCGCCCAAGTAGGACTGTACGGGTTCATACTGACCCCATCAGTGCTGACCTCCCGGCCACAGCCGTTTGGAGAGGAGTCTTCGGATGGCGCCGAGAAGGCCCAGATCCCTCTCGAGATGGTCTGGTTGGCTGTGTGTCAGCGTTATTGGGGGGGCGAGCTGGATCTGTCCGAGGCTACAGCATCGGCTTCTACGAGTACTACGGCTCCGACGAGTGGGCACAACACACATACCCAGAATCGTGGTTCCATGCGGGCGAGGTGGTGTTCGCCTGCCTCTTCAGCGTCGAGGTGATCCTGAGGATGTTAGGGATGGGCTTCCGCTTCTTTAGGCGATCAGAGGGGCGAGGAGGACGAGGAAAAGGCGGACGTGGAGGATGCGTACGAGGAGGAGGAGGAGGAAGGGAGGAGGAGGAGGAGGAGGAGGAGGGAGAGGAGGAGGAGGAGGAGGAAGAGGAGGAGGATGAGTAGGAGTAGGAGTAGGAGTAGGAGTAGGAGTAGGAATAGGAGTAGGAGTAGGAGTAGGAGTAGGAGTAGGAGAAGGAGGAGGAGGAGGAGGAAGAAGAGGAGGAGGAGGAGGGGGAGGAGGAGGAGGAGAAGTGAGGCGAAGGAGGAGGAGGAGGAGGAGGAGGAGGAGGAGTATAATGTTTTTTTAGCACTACCAATGCATGAAGAGGATGATCTACTCTTCAGGAATAACCTCAAGGGTGACATCCTTCACCTTTGCATGACGACCCTTTAAGATTTGACACCTCTCCAAATTGTTGCGCGTAACATTGCCGCACGCCTTACCCAACAAGGAGAGTAGGCCGAGCGTGGACGCCGCTTTGCATCGCACGCATACAAACAATGGCGACCCGTCGCTGCACATAAGAGAAATGAGCCTGTGTCCTTTTTCAGCGACGCGCAGATGGCCCTCAGGCACCTTCCCAGTACGCCCCTCAGGTGGAGGCTTGGGGGAGCAGCCGTACACAAAAGGTCCTTGTTGTTTTAATTTTTAGACAAGTGGAGCACCTCCAATAGGAACGGCACCATTCCCAGTCATGCGCTTCTTATCCTTCGATGGCCTTGGCTCTCTGGACGGGGCTGCGACGAACCAGGGGACAGCTAGAGAGATCAAGGGCGGGCCAGCGGGGCAGAACGCGGGCCGCCAGGAGACACACCGATTTTGGTACCATGCACTGTCTGCTGACTTCAGCGAGCTCCTTGTCAGAGCCTCTGGGGTGAGCAGAAATACCAGCTTTGGCGGCAGAGTCTGCGGCAGCGTTGCCGAGCTTGGCCCACCTTTGATCGTCAGTCAAATAAGGATCGTCCACCACATGGGCCTTGACCTTCTGAAGGTCTGTGAGGTGGGGAGTAGCAGCAAAATCATAGTGCCAGCGTGCATTCTTTAGTGTGACAATTTCTTCGGCCTGTCAGCCCAGAAACTGGAGACCACCTTGGCGCAGTCATGCAGACCTCTCGAGGGCCCGACGGAACTATGGGCCGCCATCGCCAGAGCCCAACACTCCCCTGGCTGCGGAGTCTGTGCATGGGGCCCCATACTGGTCCGTGTACCGAAAACTGCACCCGAGCCTCAGGATCTAGGCAAACATGCCCCAGGAGGGCCCATTCAATTCACGAGTGACATGTTTGGAGCAAGAGCCATTCTTACATATATCTCCTTGCACTTCGCCTCGTAGGAGCCCCTCCAGAAGCCCTTGGCCTAGGAATAACATCTCCAGGATGTGATCCTTCGTGAGGAGCAGCAACTCCTTAGTGTCGCTATGATCCACCTGGCAGCCGCACTCACGACATGGCCATCGATCAGATCGGATCTGTCTGTGGCACAGGCAGGGCGTTCCCAGAGTCGGTGCCAAAGCCCCGCACGTGACAGACTTGATGCAGCCCTTCTCGAATGCAAATACCTAGAGGATCGAAGATGAGCAGAAACCACATCGTAACAAACGCTCCCAGGGATGCCGAACATGTAGGCTGCACCACGTTCTAATTGCCTTACAACTCAGTCTTTCAACATCTGCTTTACCAGACAGGGAGAACATGCCGTCAGAAGAATATCCTCTTGAAGCTCATCCACAATAGTCGATCAAGAACTCATGCTCCATCCAATCCTCCCCAGGCACATCCTCGTAGCTGACATCGGACCGCTGACTCGACTCCACCTGAGATCTGCCTCTGGTACATTGAACGCAACTTGCCACGCCTGCCATAGCACCTGGACAGAGAGAGGCTTGTCTGAAACTTTTGCCTGATTCGCGAATGCTTCATTTGAAAACCTGGGGATGGGAGGTACAGAACCGAAGCAAGTCGGATCTGATTCCAGGATAAGTAGAGAGGTAAGTGATCGCATAGCAGCACTGGGGCGAAGCACAGCACCAGCACTACGTCTAGTGCTAGCCAACTCGAAATCGGAAAGACCGTGAACTTCTGTACCATAGAAGAGGCCTGCGAGCGGGCCGCTCGTGAAGACTCTCTTGGTGTTCCTGCCGAGCGCCGCCTTGCAGCGATTGAGCCGATCAACTCTATTGACAAACGCTCCCTTCCTCTCCTTGGCGACCTTCCCTCGACGATCGTGACGACGGCTCCACCCAGCAGTATCATCCACTCCTATTTAGCAGAAGGGACCAGCTCGGCTCTACCGCAGTCGCCACTCGCGCTGTGGATAGCTGCACCTAGCTTCGCTGAAGAGCAAATGACAGAGGTCTTGTCCTGAGCAGTGACACACTTAAGACCCTCGGTAAGCGAAACATACAGCTGGGAGGGGGAGGGGGAGGAGGCGGAGGAGGAGGAGGAGGTGGAGGAGGAGGAGGAGGTGGGATGAGTAAGGGCCATGTGGATAGTGGTGTTTGACTGTCTGTGCCACAGGCGGCCCGTTGAGGTATTCGACCTGGTAGTGGTGATCTTGTCGGATCTCAGCGTCGCATTCAGCAGCAGGCGCGTTCATTTCCAGCCGTCGTGGCCAGTTCCTGTTTGGTCACGCCGGTGCTCTGCTCTCGATGCTCAATCTGATTCATAACGCTTCTTTTGCTTATACGACCCCTCGGGCAAGTGTGCTCGGTCCTTTGTTGTCGATCTGTTCGTGTGCACAACATTGCGCGGGTGGTCTTGATCGCATCTTCTTCTCTTGTAGCCTTGTCGAAGGTTCTTGGCATTTCAGGGCTCTGGTCTGTGCTAGGTCAGATCCTGAAACACACCCGCGTGGCCTGTCAAGTTGCGCCATCAGCGCAGGTGCTCGCGCTTCACAGCTCGTGTGGTATTCTGGGATACTTCATCAAGTTGCGACTCTGCCCTCGGCTCTTGGCTCCCTGTGAAGGACGGTCCGACTGGAGTTTCAGCAGGGAAGACGTTCAGGTCTTAGGGCTGTGGAGTAGTGATGATGCGATGATGACGACGATGATGCTGCTGCTGATGATGATGATGATGATGGTGATGGTGATGGTGATGGTGATGATGCTCATGATGAGGATAATGAGGCGATTGAAAACATGAAGCGGCCGCTGAAAGCTCCAGTACTACTTTCGAAGACGTGGAGTTGCTCCGACTACTGCGGGCTGCGAAGTTGCTGCGGCTGTTGAAGCTTGTCAGAGCCATTGAGGGGTTCAGGCGGTCGGGAGCCAGAGGAGGAGGGAGGAGGGAGGAGGATTGAGGCAGGCGGCATGATGAGGGAAGACAATGGGGAGCAAGAGGAGGAGGAGGAGACGGAGGAGGAGGAGGAGGAAAACCAGAGTAAATCCCGCATGCATCAACGATGCTGCAGTACACCGTCCTGTCTCAAGTCGCCTGCTCATGAGTTTCTACAAGTATCCTTCTCTACTGCGGAAAGCGCCCCCCTTGAATAGCAAGCATCCTGTGGGCCTACCACTCAGGTGACCCCGTTTGGTAACGGATTCACCTCCAACCTTTAAGATAAGAAGCGTTTTTTTTTACGCGTAGTGACAAACTTCATGGAACTGGCAAGCAATGCGTCAATCTTGGAAAGAGCTGCCGTCCGTCCGTGGAAGGGAGACCGAATCATGGTCACACATTTTGCGGAAGTCTTAGGCGAGAGCCCCGTTCTGAAAAGGAACCGCCCACTCCGTCCGTGTATCAGTGGCGTAACGTAGGTCAAAGAGCTAAATAACATCTCAAGCGAGAGCAGCCATCATCTTTGCAATTGTTGGAAGCTTATGGAAACAAATGGGCGCGGCGCGCAGGCGAGAACCACACCACTAGCCCTCCATCAATGGAACATGGCAAAAACGAATGAGCGCAGCGCTACGGCGAGAAACACATTATGAAAACCACCGGTCCTTTTTTTCTTCTCTCCATAAGCATATCGGCGAGCATAAGGGGGGACACGCACTGACAATTGCTGTCCCTTGCTAGAGCAGTATTTCTCTCGCCCTCGCGCAGCTTCGCCTCGACTGGCCCGCACGCGCGACACGCGTCCAAACCCCCATGTTTTTGTTGTTTTGCTTTCTTTTCGCCTCGATGCCACCCGCAACCCTCCGATCAGCTAGCTGGAGGATCTGGGATTGTCCGGGGAGAGACGGTGGTAAGGAAGGCAGGAAGGAAGGGAATGTGCAGAAAGATGATGCGTGGGGGAGGAAAGAGGAGAGATTGCAGAGCGGGACGGAGGAGAGGAGATGGAAGTGAAGAGGTGCATGGGGAACGGAATTGTGATGGGAGGTTCGACGCCCTCCACCTCATGATGACGGCGCTTATGTCGTCCACATGGGCACTCTGTTGGTCCGTCCTGCTGTTACTGAGCATTATGACCTTTATCGCCATGATCACCACGAACCTTTTCCGTGCATTGTACTTGGAGGTTCCCGTGGGAAGATGGGTAACTGATATAATGAACATTTTGCCGCAAAGAATGAGGGACGGACGGGCTCATAGCGAGACGGAGAGAGTTGGTCGACCAGGGGCAGGGGTCAAAGGAAGGGGCATACCGACAACTGATGAGAAAGTTGTATACTCTCGGTTTGTGAAGGCAAGGGGTTGTTAAGCTCTGGTGTTCTCAAGCGTCCACACGTTCCGTTTTCCTTATCTGTCGATCCCCCTGTCTCTTTCGACTGCCGTTCTCTCTTCTCCCTTTCTCTCTCTGGGTCCTTCTCTCTCTCTCTCTCTCGCTTTCTTTCTCTCTTTCCCTCTCTCTCCCTCCCTCCCTCCCTCCCTCTCTCTCCCTCCCTCCCTCCCTCCCTCCCCCTCTCCCTCTACTCGAACGGTCGGTCTCCTATCCTTCCCTGCTCTCTGCCTGCCTCAAGAAACCAAAGTGTGTTAGACAAAACTGCTTGGCACGGCCGTTTGGCTCAAGCTGGCCAGCGTCCGTGCCAGTGTTCGCCGCGTGCTCATTTACCGTGTTCATTTGCCTCCGCGAACAAAACACCAGTTTTCTCAGTTGGTAGCGGAGCTCCAGCTCCCTTCCACTACCTGCAGGCTTCCCGTCGCCATGGCCCGCGCGGCTTCTCCGCCAGTCTCTGGCACGCCTGCCTCGTACCCCATCATCTAGTTCGTGTTCGGCAAGGTTCCCCCTCTGGATCACCATACCATCCGTGTTCAGGATCCTCATGTACGTTGAGACGTACAACCAGGACAGCTACCTGTACCAGCACGACGTCATGACCTACAAGGAGCGCGGCGCCCACCCGCCGCCGCCGCAGCCTGCCTCTCACTTGGGGTGTATTCCAACAGAGTTGGGGTCGTTTTCGGGGCTCATCGAGTCTCGCGCTGAAGCTAAGGACCCGCTTCCATCAACAGTGCCGGCCCGTGGTCCCGAACGTCCCGTAACTGTGTTGCGAGCGCCTTGGGAACCGCTGGCGGATAAGAGCGATAATAATAGTGAGAACGCGGTGGAGTGTTGGACAACTGTTTTGTCATACCTCCAAGGAGCAGTGCAGCAGGCGTGGGATTATTTGTCTACTTTGGTTTGGCATTTGACAACTCGGCGCGCTCGCCGATTCTCTGCAGTCTGGCAGTGCGAGATCCCGATGCGCACTGGTTTGGAGATGTCTCGAAGTTAGCAGTCCTCAGCATAGTGACGACAGGACACACGAGGGGAACGAGCGCGTTTATGTTGCGAAGTGTCCCGTGTGTGAAGATATCTGTGACGACGCGCTAGAAAACAATGCCGCATGCGCTAGCGAAGAGGAACTCGTTCGGGGCAGGGGCCCACGGCGGCTTCGAGGCTCGCGGTCAATGCAAGGCCGTCGCTGGGCCCCGGGCCTCCAGCGCATCCTTGATCTATGGAGGGGCATCCACTCCAAATGAAGAGGTTGTTGGAGTGGGCGTGCTCGCCCTGGCAAGCTGCCTCGCCTGCGTGGGCGCAGGGGGCGGCAGCGGCGGCGCGCGGCGCCTCCGCACCTGAGGCCCCGAGCAGCAATCGCGGGTTCCCTGCCAACGTTGGGCGCGGAAGGTGATGGCATGGTCAGTGGCGAAGTCTGACCTCGAGGAGTTTCGCCAGGCGGCCGACGTCTCCTCGCGACTCACCGACGTGGCCCGAGAGTGCTTGAACCGGTGGCCGCCAGGGAGGCGCCACGTGGCCCGTCTCATCACGACTCGCCAGGGAGGCGCCATCCACGGCAACCCAGTGCCACCGATGACTTTCCCGAGGCGCAGTTTGACGAGCGCAGCGCAGCTCGCGCGCGCGTGGCGGGTCAACTGCAACGCTTTTTGCACGTGATTTAGGGATCGCCCAGCAATGTAGCCTCAGCGGTGCACGCGGCCCAACGGCAAAGATTCTTCACGGGTGCGCCCGCGCAAGATCAGGCTCAAAGTGCCTTTGGGATTGCGGCCGGATCGAGCCGGGGCGGCCTGGGCCCATCGGCGCTGGGGGGTTGTGCCGAGCCTGCCTGCGCCGGCGCCGCCGTCGCAAGAGGCGTGTTCACCAGTTGCCATCGGCTGGCTCAGGCACCGACGCCGACGAGATCAGCTCATTCGGCGACGGAGAGACAGCCGCCGACGACCCCGAGCTGCGCGTCATTCTCGTAGAGCAGCGTGGAACGCACCTGTTGCGGGCTTGCGAGCGCGCCGGGCACGATGGCGACGCTTCAACGGCCGCAAGCCCACGCGCCGCGTCCGGGGGGTGATCGAGAAGGGCAGGGGCCACGGCAAGGGCTACACAGCCATGCTGGCCAACAAGTCCGAGAGTGACCCCGGGGAGACATGCGCTGGCTTCGGGAAGGGCAGAGGTGCGGGGGCGGGGGGTTCCAGACCAGCGGCGTGGGTTCGGGCAGTCAAGGTGGCCTTGCGGACCCCGACGGTGCGCGACTCAAATGTCGCGAGTGCGACTCAGAACGCCTCGTTCGACGCCTGTGCCCCGGTTCCGCCAGCGCCCACGCCGCTGTCATCTTTGTGGCAGCGAGGGCCACCGAGCCCAGCTGAGCAGCAGCCCCTGACGAGCGCGCATTTGGTTTGGATGGTCAGGGGCTCCGCCTGCCTTAGGCAGACTGTGTCTGCCGGCTCGGGCGCGAGTGATCTATGCAGAGTGCAGATTCCTGGGGCGGCGGCCAGCTTGCGCCAGCGTCTGTGGCGACGCGGCCAGCAGCGGCAGCAGCAGCCACTGCGCCAAGTTCGTCGTCCGACGGTTCGTGGAAACAGGTTGGCGATAGTCAGTGGCCGCGATGGGCGGGTGCGTCATAAACATCGGCGTCGCCCGACCCCCGGAGACCGGACTACGACGACTGCGACGGGATATGGACAATCTCATGGGCCGTGTGCAGGCCTCTGCTCAGCCAGTGGGCAGTGCAACAGCATTGCAATCACGTTCGGTAGCGTCGGGGGGCCCATCGCCCGCCGCGCCGACTGCGCCGACGGCCCTGACAGCATCGACAGCGCCACCACCATGGACGCGAGTTGTCGGCGTTTCCTCGCCGGGGCAGGGGCGCGTCTGGCTGGGCGGCCTCCGCGCTCGGGTCGCAGCCCCTGCGCCGCCAGCTGCCGGCGTGCAACTGCTGAGTTGGGCCTACATGCCATCGGTGGCCTCGCTGGGCGTCGGCGCCCGTTGCGGACCGAGCTCCGCCTGGCCGCCGAAGCGGTGCCTGCCCCTGCGCCGCCGCCGGTGTCGGGCACTCCCTCTGGAATGGCCTTGTTCAACGCGGAAAGGCCAGTGGGCGTGAACCGGCCATCGGGGAGAGCGGCCGTGTGTTTTGCTGGCCGCGAGACATGGGTGTCTGGCGGCATTCGGTCCGAGCGCAGCGTGCATTCCACTTTCGACCGCGCTTAGCGGCGCATCTCGACGAGCTTCACAGCGCGCAGCTAACGCTCGAGCTACTGCGACAGCAGGCAGACCAGCAGCGCCAAGCCGCGCGGAGTCGGGCAGAGACGCGGGCGAATCTGCCTCCTGTGCCGGCTGCGTCGCCAGCTACACCTCCCGCGTTGCTGATTTCCACGATGAGGGTAGGGGGTGTCTTATCTGTCTCGAGGTCTTCGTCCACGCCGAGAGGGTTGTGCGATTGCAATGCCGACGCATTCTGCGCCGCGCATGCCGCCTGCAGCTCGTGCAGAACACTGACGCCCGCCTGGGCCATTGCCCGGCGTGCCGCGGGCCAGCCGACGTCGTCGCCGACTCCCGCGCCCTTGGTGCAGATCATTTGCGCGCAGGCCTGGCAACTATGTTGCCGTGCCGCGATGCAGCGGCAGGATATATGCTGCAGGGGGGGCAGCCGCGGCAGGACTCAGCACCGTCTCCTCGGCGAGTGCAGTCACCCGGGACACCGTGGCAGGATCGGCTGAGACCCCCTGGCAGTTCTCGTCGGCGGTGGATGTGCTAGTGCCTTGCGACGCACGCCTGGAGGTGCGCGTGCACCCATGCTGGCCTACGTCACTTGGACCCGCGCTTCCGTGGTGGCCGACTTTGTCAGGTACGAGCTGGAGCCCCCAGGATGGCTCGCCCTGCAACCTGGCGAGTGATTCATTTTCGGGCGACCATTTCGGCGTCGTCGTCGACGCCAGCGCCTGGGCCAACCTCTGGGGCATGCGATTCCCCCAGAGGTTGGCCTGTCGAGCCATGCAGGCGAAGCCCCCGTTCTCGGAGGAGACGTTGTCTGCTACGCTATATGTGGCAGGAGTGGGCAACGGGCCACAAGTGGCGAGCTGAGAGATTCACTGCCCCGTCGCCACAACAGCGCGAGAAAGTGTGACCACTCAGCACAGCATGCGCGCTCCTGCCTTGTGGGGCACTGGCGACGCTCTCCCTGCCTTGCTGGGCCCGCAGTCCATGCGTGCTAACAGCGGGGTGGTGGAGACAGGCGTTAGCCGCGAGCGCCTCGCCTTCCCCTGAACGGGCGGCCGCGAGATCACCTGGGGCCCAGGAACGGCCCACTTCGACTTGGAGTCTGCTCCGAGTGGACACCTGTGCGTTCCATTTGGCGACTTCGGCAAACTAAAGCCACCCTCTGGGGGCCTGCCGCCCAAGCAGGTCGCGCTGCTGGCGGCGGGCGACGACGGCTGGGGTCATCGCGACGCCGACGGGCGATAATTCAAAGTGCTCAAGGTCCAATTCCTCTGTCCGAGTGCGAGAGCCCCTTCGCAAGCACCGCTGGCTCTGCCATCTGCGGCCTGCGCGCCAGCTTCGACGCCAGTATTCCGACCTATGGTCGGGAATTGGAACATGCCAGCATCGCAGCAGTGGCGCCGCAGGGCACATGCATGCGTATTGCCCCACGGTCACGTCTCGCTCCCAGGGGCATCGGCGTCGCCGGCGGCGTGGTGGACCCCGGTTTCCGCGGGGAAATCAAGGTCATCGTGCGCAGCGCCGCTCCGCGGGGCCGCGTGGTCGAGCAGGGCCATCGCATCGCCCGGATCGCCCTGGATTGGTGCAGCGACGACGCCGGGATCGTGATTGTTTCCAGCCTGCCCAAATCGTCTCGAGGATCAGGTGTTTTCGGACATGCTGGCGTGCCTTACCTCAGCCCTGACACCGCCCCGGGCGACGTGACCATCCCTGCGTCCTCAGGTCAGATCGGCAGCTGTGCTGCCGTCTGTCCCGAGGAGCCGACCCGCCATGCCGACCAGCCCCGGCAGAAGATGGCAGCGGGCCCAGGACGTCCCGCCAGGGTCCTAGAACGGAGGCGGGGCACATCACAAGCACTGCAGGATCACGGCTGCGACGTCATCCGCAACGCCGACTTCAGCGGCGCAGTTCGGTCGTTACCGGATTCCGCGTTTCCCATCGCCAGCTGCAGCATTCTATGGATCACGTGCGACTCGAACGAGGGCGAGGTTCACAGTGCTTCGACTCGCAGCTCAGTTGGCGTGCCCGCGCCCAGGGCCCAGGCACCAGGATCGTGATTTTGGGCGTTCGCGGTCCACGGTGGAATCGCCGGCCGTGATGCAGATGACTGACGAGCGCGTGTGCTCTACTCCAGCAGTCGCAGAGCATGCCGCAAGTCTCTTGCGCCGGGGGGCTGAGTGCAGCAGCGTGTCCTTCGCGATGTTCACAGGCGCCCCCGCACCCAATCAGCTGTGCAAGTGCGGCATCAAGATGGAGGGGCGCTGCGACGACTGGACGATCGCGAAGCGACGGCTGCGCTTAGCCCTGATGTGCCGCGAGGTGTTACGTCTTGCGCCTACAGCGCTTGTACTTCGACGAGCAGTGGCGCGCCAAGGAGAACGCGCCATCGACGAGGCACAGCAGCAGTGTCAGCACCAGAGTCGAACGCCACTTCCTGTCCTACGACGACTGGCAAGCGTGACTCCAACCAGCCCATCCAGGATCCCATTGCAATATCACCGAAAACCGTGTGTTTGGATGATAATGCTAACGTTACTTCGTGTCCGACGGCAATTGGAAAGCGTCACCCCAACCAGCGCGTTCAGGACTCGAAACGGCACGCTCAGGCCCCAGCGTAGGACCATCGAGGAGAGCACGATTTGAGGACGCCCACAACGCCCAACAAAGCACGGAGGACAAATCGCACCTTCCCTTTCTCACGCTATCTACTTCCGCTGGGCCCCGACAGTCACGGGAGGAGTCTGGCAACTATGTTGCAGGCGCCGGCGTTGCTGTTGAGCGGGGGGATAGAAAGGGCAACTGTGTTACCGATCCAGATCCCGTTGCCGAAGGGAAGGCGTCCGGCGATTGTCGCCAGTGCCAATTTTGCAGCAAAGTGCATACTTCGGAAAAAAGGTAAAGGAGGGCCATGTGCATTTAGTCCGCAAACAGGTTGTAGAGGAAGGACCACTACGACGACTGCGGCTCAGACCTCACGCGCCTCTCACCTTATTTTTCTGGCGCACCTGCCGTTGGCGAGCTGGGCGTCGCCGACGAGTGCGACGACGAGTGCGACGAGGGCGAGTGCACGCGGGGTTCGGGCGGATATTCGCGAAGCGAAGTCCTGCTGAACAGCTTGCCACGACAGATCAGAAAAAAAAAGGTTTGAGCCAAGGCAGCAATGGTCACAGGGGCCATGCGTGCATGCTCTGGCAAGACAGAAGATTAAATCTGTCCAGTTTGCAACAAAATTGGCTCCCGCCTGATACTTCCTCACAATGTATTCCCAAACCGCGCTCTCGCGCGGGTCTTCCTCACAATTTATACAGGAATTCCCCCCCCCCCCCCCCCCCCGCCCCCACCCCGCTCTTCCGCCGCTCCCCCGCCATCCGCCCCCGCCCCCTGCACGCGCGCCTAGCTTTCGGAGCCTGGTTGCTCACACCCTGCGGCCGTGCTTTCCCCGCCTGCCTGCTGCTTGCTTTCCTGCCTGTTTGCAGCCCTCCCTCCCCCTTCCATCCTCCTCCTCCTCGTCCTGCTCTCTGTTCCTGGGCCTGGAGGCCCCTCGTCGACGCGCAGCGTTTTGTCTTTCCTCCTCCCCCTCCTCCTTCCTCCTCGTCTTCCCCTTTCTCTTCCTCTGGATCTTATGGCTGCCAGCTTCGAGCCTGTGTGGGATGTCTCGGACGCAGCCTAGTACTATCGTCTACCCACCAGGCCATTACAGTGCAGGAGTCCAGGCAGCGGCTTTCTGGCTGGTAGGCTCGACTCGTTCTGCTGTTCACCACCTGGGCTTGCCCGTTGCAGGTCGGCTCGAGTGGGGTCGTTTTGGGATCGTTTGCTCCGTCTCTCCTCTTTTCCTCATCTGCTCTTCGTTCCTCCTCGTCCTCCTCTTCTCCTCCTCCTCCGCCACCTCTTTGCCCCGAGCTGAGTATTTGCAGTCACATGTGTGTCCGTATGTTTTACTGTCTTGTGGCAGTCGGCGAGGGCAGATGCATCGCTGCGGCGGCTTGCATGTGAGGCTATCGGTGTAAATGTTTGCCCCGGGCGCTGCCAGGATGGGCTTGTGCAGGACCGGTGTACAGTTGGCGTTCTCCAGCGCCTTGGGTCCTCCTGCCCAATTTTCCGAGCTGCGACTGGGCATGGGGCCGTTTTCTTTGTTCCTCGTGCCGGCGTAATCTTACGATTTGCACGACTTCTGCCTGCAGGAGTCGCGCTCTCGCGTGGGACGTCTCGCAATTTATTCAGATACCTCGCCTTTGACATCCAGGAATTATGCTCTCTCTGTAGATCTTTTTTTTTGTTCCCCTTTTTTGTTGTGTTATACATGTATGTAAGTATATATATATATATATATATCAATATATAATGTGAATCGCGCTATCGCTGGAGACTTCCTCGCGAATCATGCAGGACGCACGCTTCAGCAATCCGCCTGCACCTTGTCCCTTCCTTCCGTACTTCCTCTTGTTCCCCTGCTTTAGGGTTGCACGAAAGACACGTTGCAGGTAAGAAAAATAGACCCCAAGGGGGGTACGATCGAGCACGACGAGGGCGGGGATCGAAGGTTTGGAAAATACGTGTTGCATGGCACGCGAACAGATAAGAACGAACAGTCTTGAAATGATGGTTGGTGTTGTTGCTGCTGTTGAGGTTGCTGTTGTTGTTGTTGTTGTTGCTGTTGTTATAATTGTTGTTGTTGCAATTGTTTTTGTTGCTGCTGTTGTTGTGGTTGTTGTTGTTTTTGTTGTTGTTTTGTTGTTTTTGTTGTTGTTGTTGTTGTTGTTGTTGTTGTTGTTGTTGTTGTTGTTATTGTTGTCGTTGTTGTAAGTGTTCTTGCTGTTGCTGCTGCGGTTCAGTTTTTATTTTTGAAGAATTATTTTTGCTGGTGTACATTTGGGTTTTCAATTCAACTTATCCCTCTGGGCATGCACCGTGTCTAATATCAGGGAAAGTCTTCTTGCTCAAACTGCGTTGTTGCCTGGCCGCTGCAACAACAACGGTTCCCGTCTAGTACTTTCTTACAATCCAAGGTCGCGCTCTCGCGCGGGATTTTCTCACGATTTATACTTGAATCGCGCTCTCGCGTGCGACCTCCTCGCAATTTATTCAAACGCCGCGCACTCGACACTCAGAAATCACACTCTCGCCTTGGCCTTTCTCACGATTGACTTGGGGATTGCGCTATTGCGCTAGATTTCCTCGCGATTCATGCAGGACTCACGTTTCAGCAACCCGCCTGCTCGATCTGGTCGCCTCGCCCCGCCTTCCGACCCGCCCGCTAGGGTCTGCCCGTCCGATCGGCTCGTCTGGTTCTGCCACGTGTTTTCTGCTTCTAGTCCCCCCTCCTGCTACTTTCTCTCGTGCTCCATTCTTCTCCTTCCCCCTTCCATCCGTCCTCTCTTCCCCTGTTCCAGGGACCGCGCTAAGTTCATGTGGCAGGACAGGAAGATATACCTCCAAGGTGGGTGC
>CAUYUJ010020965.1:60000-65000 GCA_963575745.1 Prorocentrum cordatum | reverse complement strand
ATTATTTCCGTTCCGAAGAATATTTTTGTATCACTCGTATTGTTCTCATTCGTATTATATTCCGGTTGTGCTTAGTACCGTTGTTATTCTTCGTGGCAATCTTATTAGTATGGCCATTGCTCTTCTTATTCTTATTGTTATTCTTGTCGTTGTTATTATTATTATTATTATTATTATCATTCTTGTCATTATCTTTATTATTTATTGTTATTTATGTTGTTGTTATTATTCGTGCCGTTATTCGTAGTATCGTTCTTAGTCCATTCTCTGCGTTCGGTTCTTGTTTGAACAAACCACTGCGGTCGCACACCTTCCTTCTTCCCCGCCCCCTGTCCCCTTCTCTCCTGCCTCTCACCTCGCTTCTTCCTGCGTGCCAGCTTGCCTCCTACCTGGCCATTCCTGGGGGGTTACGATCTGCGAAATTGTCGCCACTTCCGAGGGCTGCTGGGGGGTCCAGCGGATCTTCCCGCGTGCCAGCTTGCCCCCTATCTGGCAATCCTTGTGGGGCTGTGATCTGCGAAACTGTCGCCACTTTCGAGGGCTGCTGGGGGGTCCATCGGAGTGGGGTCCCACGCGGACTTCGATTAGAACTCGCCGTCCTTGGGGGCTGCGATCTGCGGGACTGTCGCCACTTTCCAAGGCTGCTGGGGGGTCCAGCGGAGTGGGGTCCCACGCGGATTCAATTTTGACCTCGCCACCCCTGGGGGGTTGCGATCTGCGAACAGTCGCCACTTTCGAGGGCTGCTGAGGGATCCGGCGGAGTGGGGCCCCATGCGAGCTCATATTAGACCTCGCCATCCCTGGGGGGCTGCGATCCGCAAAACTGTCGCCATGTTCGATGGATGCTGGGGGGTCTAGCGGAGTGGCGTCCTATGCGGATTCAGACTGGACCTGGCCATCCCTGGGGTGCTGCGATCTGCGGAACTGTCGCCACTTTCGAGGGCTGCTGGGGGGTTCAGTGGAGTGACGTCTTATGCGGATTCAAATTTGACCTCGCAATCCACGTGGGACTGCGATCTGCGAAGCCGTCGCCACTTTCGAGGGCTGCTGGGGGTGGGTCCAGCGGAGTGACGTCCTACACGGATTTAAGGTAGACCTCGCCATCCCTGTGGGGCTGCGGTCTGCGAAGCTGTGGCTATGTTCGAGGGCTGATTGGGGGTCCAGCGGAGTGACGTAATAGGCGGATTCAAACCAGACCTCGGCATCCCTTGGGGGCTGCGGTCTGAGATACTGTTACCACTTTCGAGGGCTGCTGGGGGTCCAGCGGATTGACGTCGTGCGCGGATTCAAGTTTGACCTCGCCATCCCTGGGGGTTTACGATCTGCAAAACCGTCGTCACTTTTGAGGGCTGCTGCAGCTTGGACCTCGCCGTCCCTGGGGGGCTGCGATCTGCGAAGCTGCCGCAACTTTCGAGGGCTGCTGGGGGGTCTAGCGGAGTGGCGTCTTACGCGGATTCAAGGTAGAACTCGCCATCCCTGGCGGCTTCGATCTTCGAAACTATTGGCACTTTCGAAGGCTGCTGGGGGGTCCAGCGGAGAGAGGCACCACCACGACTCGGATTAGATCTCGCCGTCCCTGGGGGGCTGCGATCTGCGGGACTGTCTCCACTTTCGAAGGCTGCTGGGGGGTCTAGCGGAGTGACGTCTTACGCGGATTCAAGGTCGAACTCGCCATCCTTGGGGGCTGCTATCTGCGAAACTGTCGCCACTTTCGCAGGCTGCTGGGGGTCCAGCGGAGTGGGGTCGCACGCAGATTCAGATTAGGCCTCGCCGTCCCTGGGGGGCTGCGATCTGCGGGACTGTCGCCACTTTCGAGCGCTGCTGGGGGGTCCAGCGGAGTGACGTCTTACGCGGATTCATAGTAGACCTCGCCATCCTCGGGGCGCTGCGATCTGCCAGACTATTGCCACTTTCGAGGGTTGCTGGGCGGTCCAGCGGAGTGAGGCACCACCCCGACTCGGATTAGACCTCGCCGTCTCTGGGGGGCTGCGATCTGCGAAGCTGTCTCCACTTTCGAAGGCTGCTGGGGGTTCGGCGGAATGAAGCACCATCCAGATTCATATTAGACCTCGCCATGCCTGGGGGGCTACAATCTGCGAGCGGTCGCCACTTTCGAGGGCTGCTAGGGGGTTCGGCGGGGCGACGTCTTACGCGGACTCATCTGCGAAACTGTCGCCACTTTCGAGGGCTGCTGGGGGTTCAGCGGAGTGACGTCCTACGCGGGTTCAGGTTCGACTTCGCCATGCCATGGGGGCTGCGGTCGGCGAAACCGTCGCAAATGGACCTCGCCATCCCTGGGCGGCTGTGATTCGCGGAACCGTCGCTGCTTTCGAGGGCTGCTGGGGTGGTCCAGCGGAGTGCCGTCCTGCGCGGATTCAAGTTAGACCTCGCCATCCCTGGGGGGCTGCGATCTGAGGAACTGTCGCCACTTTTGAGGGGTGTTGGGGGGTCCAGCGGAGTGACGTCTTACGCGGACTCAGCGTAGACCTCGCCGCCATCCCTGGGGGGCTGCGATCTGCGATACTGTCGCCACTTTCGAGGACTGCTGGTGGGTCCAGCGGAGTGCTGTCCTGCGCGGATTCAAATTCGACCTCGCCATCCCTGGGGTGCTGCGATATGCGAAAGTACTGCCACTTTCGAGGGCCATCCCTGGGGGGCTGCGATCTGCGAAACCGTCGCCCATTTCGAGGGGTGCTGGGGGTTCAGCGGAGTGAGGCACAAACCAGATTCAGATCAGACTTCGCCATCCCTGGGGGTTGCGATCTGCGAGCTGTCGCCACTTTCGAGGGCTGCTGTGGGGCTCAGCGGGGTGAAGCACCAGCCAGACTCAGATTAGACCTCGCCATCCCTGGGGGGCTGCGGTCTGCGAAACTATCGCCACTTTCTGAGGCTGCTTGGGGGTCCCGCGGGCCGCTGTCGCGGGCCGCTTGCAGACCTGGCGGCGCGCCTTCGAGCGTTTAGCTCCCGCATTGAAAAGTGCAGCAGGGAAGCTGGCGGGCGACCTAGGCCCCGTTCGCTCGCTTCTTGAACTATACGCAGATTCAATCATTTTGTCGAGCGCCGCGGCGACACTGCGCAGGCAACGCTGCATCTTTAACATGCCACCGACAAAAGCAACACTCGTCGGTCTCCTCTCGTCACTTTCGTCGTCGTCCTGTGCCCCCTTCCACCTTCCCTCTGCTGCTGCCGCGCTGACGGTTCGCCTCCCCCCCCCTCTCCCCGCGCATTCTTGTCTTGCCCTTCGTTCCCGCCCCCATGTCCTCCTCAAGCTTGGGCCCTCGCTCCTCGTCCTTCTGTTGTTGTCCTGTGAATCGTGTCACGTGGGCGCACTTTACGTAGCTTGTCCAACATGTACCGGCGCCTGCACTGGCATTGTCCTGGCAGATTTGGGCCAACTACTCCTGTCACTTGATGCAAATGGGTTGGGTACTTCGCAAGGCAATTCTTCATATAATTTCCAAGAATTCTGCGTTGGGTATTCGTTTTGAATAGAGCACTGCGGTCGCACACCTTCCTTCCCGCCCCCTGTCCCCTTTTCTCCTGCCTTTTACCTCGGTCCCTATTGGGTGCCGGCTTGCCTCTTACCTGGCCATCCCTGGGGGTGGGTTCGATCTGCGAAGCTGTCGCCATTTTCGGTGGCTGCTGGGGGGTCCAGCGGAGTGGCGTCCCACGCAGACTCAGGTTAGACCTCCCCATTTCTGGGGGCTGCGATCTGCGAAATTGTCGCCACTTTCGAGGGCTGCTGGTGGGTCCAGCGGAGTGACGTCCCACGCAGAGTTTAAATTAAACCTCGCCATCCCTGGGGCTGCGATTTGCGGAACTGTCGCCAGTTCCAAGGGCTACTGGGGGCGGATTGACGTCCTACCCTAACTCAGACTAGACCTCGCTTCGTGTGGGGCTGCGATCTGCAAAACCGTCGCCACTTTCGAATGCTGTTGGGGGTCCAGCTAGGCGCTGTCGCGGGCCGCCCGCAGACCTGGCGGCGCGCCTTCGAGCCTTTAGCCCCCTCATGGAAAAGTGCAGGAATGAAACAGGGAAGCTGGCCGGCGAGCTAGGAGTCGTTCGCTTCTTGCACAAACTATATGCAGGTTCAATCATTTCGTCGAGCGCCGCGGCGACATGTCGCAGGCAACGCTGCATCTTTAGCGCGCCGCCGACAGAGCAACACTCTTCGGTTTCTTTCCGTTACTTTCGTCGTTGTCTTTTGCCCCCTGCCACCTTCCCTCTGTTGTTGCCGCGCTGACAGGTCGCCCCCCTGCGCGTCCTTGTCTTGCCTTTCGCTCCCACCCTCATATACTCTTCAAGTCTGGGCCTCCGCTCCTCGTCCTTCCGATGTTGTCCTTTGAATCGTGCCACGTGAGCGCAGCCCATGCAGCTTGCACAACATATAACGGCGCCTGCATTGTCATTGTTTCGGCAAGTTTGCGCCAACCATTCCTGTCACTTGATGCAAATGGGTTGGGCACGTCGCAGGGCATTTGTTTCTATCATTCTTGTTCGTCAACATTCTTGTTCTTGGTATTATTACTGCATGTCTTGTTTCCACGATTACGACTACCTTTGTTTTTTTTTTACTGCTACAGGTAATTGTATTTCTTCCAGTACTTCTATTACTATCACCTCTTTTTCTTCTTCTTCTACTACTACTACTGCTACTACTACTCTTACTACTGCTACTATTCCGACTATTTCCAATACTACTACTGCTACTATTATTATTGCTATTACTATTTCTACTACTACTATGACTACTACGACTACGACTACTGCTACTTCTACTACACCAACAAGTACTACTACTACTGCAACTACTACTACTGCTACTACTACTACTACTACTACTACTACTACTACTACTACTAGTAGCACTAGTACTAGTACTACTACTCCTACTATTATTTCTACTACTATTACTACTACTACTACCACTACTACTACTCCTACTACTACTACTACTACTACTATTACTACTACTACTACTACTACTACCACCACTACCA
>CAUYUJ010020965.1:2500-52500 GCA_963575745.1 Prorocentrum cordatum | reverse complement strand
CTCCCAACCGGGAGCGCCAGCCCCTCGCCAGAACGCAGTGCCCGTCACAGAACGAAGAGGCTCCTCACCAGCACACGCAGGTCAGTCACCAGAACGAGGGGCCGTTTTTTTTCACCAGCGCGGCAAGGCCTGTCACCAGAACACGGGCGGTCACATGTCGGTGCGGTAACCTGGGGAGCGCGGGGGGGAAGTAGGAGGGTGGTCTTTTCCAGAACGGCCCTTCGAAGTCTTGCTCCCTGGGCCCGTTCCTCTGAGGGGTTCTGGACGGATCTGGGTGGTGGTGGTGTGATCCTGGGGGGTCTTCGGGCGTTCTGAGGGGTGTTTTTTGGAGGATTCTTCGGCGTTTTGGGGGTTCATGACGGAGTTCCAGGGGACTGTTGTTTAGTTTTCGGGGGTGCAGATGGGTGCTTTGGGGTCCTGCGGGGTCCTGAGGGGTTATGCGGAGTCTCGCTGGGTCCATGGGGGTCGTAGGAGGTCCTGGGGTGCGCTGGGGGGTTCTGGGGGGTTCTGTTGGGTTTTGCGGAGCCTTCCTAGGTCCTGGGGGTCATGGTGGGTCCTGTGGGGTTTTGGTGGTCATGCAGTGTCCTGCGGTGTCCTGCGGTGTCCTACGGTGTCCTGGGCTGTCCCAGCAGGTGGTCCTGGAGGGTCCTGGGACGTCTTGGAGCCTTGCAGGGTTTTGCGCGGCGGGGTGCCCGTTCGGGTCCGCCCGCCCGCCCGACAGCCTGCTTGCTAAGGACCACCCGATCGCTCGCGTAAAAGTCTGCCCGCCCGCCTGAAGGTCCCGCCTGCTCGACCAGCCTGTTAGGGTCCACCCGCCCGCCCGACTGGCCCGTTAGGGTCCGCCTGCCCGATCCGCCCGTTGGGGTCCGCGCAATCGCTCGCTGTAAAGCCCATCCGCCCGACCCGCCCTGTTGGGTCCGCCCGCCCGACACGCCAGTTCGGGTCTGCCAGCCCGATCGCCCGCCTGTTAGGGTCCGCCTCATCGCTCGCTTGAAATTCGTTACGCTTGCTTGAAGGTCCTGCCCGCCCGACCCGCCTGTTCAGGTCCTCCCGTCCGACCCGCCTGTTCAGGTCCGCCCGTCCGACCCGGAAGATGAAGGGGGAGGAGGAGGGGTAATGTGATGGTGGTCGTTTGGGTGAGGAGGAATAGGAAGAGGAGGCGGAGGCGGATTGTGACATTGAGCCCTCGCTTCTGCAGAATGATTATAATAGACCCTTCCCACCAGTGCCCATTGTTTTTTCTCCCAACCCTCCTGCTTTGGGTTCCCGTTTCGGATAGAGCCCTTGGGTCTTTGTATCCTTCCCGCCTCCCTTTTCCTCTCCCCTCCTACCTCCCTGCTAGCCTGCCTCCCACCTCGCCGCCCTACCTGGGGGCTCGCGGGGGGGCTGCGAACTGCGACACAGTCGCCACTCTCGAGGGCTGCTGGGGGATCCAGCACTGCGGGTGCCGAGCGCCCAACCCTCCTGCGTCGGTTCTCGCTTTGAATAGAGCACTGGGTTCGCGTCTCATTCCTTGCCAAATCCTTCCTCCTCCTCTCCCTTCCGACCTGCCTGAGAATGCCTCGCCGCCCTACCTGGGGGCTCGCTGGGGGGCTGCGAATTGCGACACAGTCGCCACTCTCGAGGGTTGCTGGGGAGGGGGAGCATTTTGGGTACGAAGTGCAGGTTCAGTAGACCTCGCCATCCCTGGGGTCTGCGAGCTGCGAACCTTCCGCCACTTTCGAGACCGGCGGGGGAGGCCAGTTTAGTTGATACCGAGCGCAGATTCGCATTAGACCTCGCCATCCCTGGGGGTGGTTGCGAACTGGGAAGCTATCTCCACTTTCGAAGGCTGCTGTGTGGCCAGCTTAGTGGGCACCGGGCGCTGCTTCAGATTAGATCTCGCTATCTCTGGGGGGCTGCGAATTGCGAAGCCGTCGCCGCTTTCGAGGGCTGCTTGGCGGGGCAGCTAAGTGGGTGACGAGCGCAGATTCACATGGGACCTCGCCATCCTTGGGGGGCCGCGAGCTGCGAACATGTCGCCACGTTCGAGGGCTGCCTGCTGGGGGGGCCAGCTTAGTGGGTACCGAGCGCAGATTCTGATTACACCTCGCCATCCTTGGGGTGGGGTGGTGGTTGTGGGGGGGGGGGTGGAGCTGCGACTTGTGAAACCGTTGCCACTTTCGCACGCTGCATGGGGGGGGCTCAGTGGATACCGAGTGCGATTCAGATTAGACGTCGTCATCCCCTGGGAGCTGCGACTTGCGACAGTGTCGGAACCCTCGAAGGCTGTGTGTGTGGACGTAGTTGGTACCGAGCGCAGATTCAGAGTAGACCTTGCCATCCCTGGGGTGGCTGCGAACTGCGGAACAATGTCCACTTTCGAAGGCGTTTGGGAATAGGGGGGGTGGCAAATTAGTGGGTACCTAACGCAGATTCAAATTAGATTTCGCTATTCCTGGGTTGGCTGCGAACTGCGGAACCGTTGCCACTTTCGAGGGTTGCTGAGGGGGGGGGGCAGCGTAGTGGGTGCCGAGCGCAGGGCCAGATTAGACCTCGCCATCCCTTGGGAGGGGTGGTGGTGGTGGTGGTGGTGCTGGTGCGAACTGCGAAACTGCTACCACTTTGGAAAGGCTTCTGGTAGGGCCAGATTCAGATTGGACCTCGCCATCCCTGCGTGGTTGCGAGCTGGGAAACTGTCTCCACCTTCGAGGGTTGCTGTGGAGGGGGGGTGCAGCACAGGGGGTACCGATCGCAGATTCAGACTAGACCTCGCCATCCCTGGGGGGCGGCGATCTGCGAAGCTGTCGCCACTTTCGAGGGCTGCTTCGGTGGCCAGCTTCGTGGGTAGCGGGCGCAGATTCAGATTAGACCTCGCCATCCGTGGGGGACTGCGATGTGCGAATCTGTCGCCAGGTTCGCCACTTTTCGGCCCCTCTTCCGTCGTTCTTCTGCCCCTCGTTCCCGCCCCCTTCCTCTCCGAACCTGGGGCCTCACTCTTCGTCTTTCTATTGTTGTCCTGTGAGTCGTGCAATGCGTGTGCACCCCATGTAGCTTGCACAAAAAATGACGGTTCCTTCGTTGTCATCATCTATACTAATTTGGGCCAGCTCGTTTTATCACTTGATGCGAACGGTTGGGTACGTTGCAGGGTCAGTTATTGAAGCGCCCCCCCCCCCAGAGTTTGCACCCTAAGTATCGTGCGGGTGTTTTTTTCTTGATGCTCAAATTTCGGTGTTGGTCCCTAAGAGCGTCCCTCGCTTGAGACGTTGTCGTATTTTTTCCTGGGGTTACGCTCTCGCTCGAGGCTTCTCTACAATCTACACGGAAATCGCGCTTTCGCTTGGGACGTCCAGGGCGATTTATCCAGGCGCTGCGCCCTCGACGCGGCACAGCAATCGCGTTCTCGCACGAGGCGTCTTCACAATCTGAGCAGGAGTCGTGCTCTCGCTTGTATAGGCTGTCACAACCTACGGAGCTCGATCCAAGGCTCCGCCGCCCGCTCGGGTCCGCCCGTTCGCCTGCACAGAGCACTTCATTACATCAGCCAGCTCGACACTGTCGAGCTATCCCGCTCGCATGGTGGACGGGGAAGTGTACGGGTGAGGAGGTCCGTAAGAGGAGGAGGAGGTGGAGGAGGAGGAAGATACGCAGGAGGGTGGGCTCGCGTCGGCCTCGAAAAGGTCGACGCTCCTCGCCGCTCTGCCCCCGCAGCCGCCCCAGACAGGTTAATCCTTCACCTGTGGACACTCTCAGCGCTGGGTCTGCTGCTGCTGCTGGTGCTGCTGCTGCTCATCATGGTCGTTCATTCTCTGCCTCCGTCCTATTCCTTTTTCCGCGCTGAGGCTTTTGAAAACCCACTGGGTGTCCCCTCGCCTTTCAGTGCTCCTTTGGCCGACCAGAGCGCAAGAGAAACGGCAACCGCGCTGATGGGGAAACACCAGGCATGATTGTGTTGGTGGACGTGGTATTCAACATGTATTTAAAAATATGGCTCGCGGGACACAGGGACCTGAAACATGAACAATGGTATGGCGTCAAGATGGGAACAACGTCGAAGTGTAGAACGGGGAAACACGCCCGCAGCGTTTCAAACATCATGTGTGTAGACGTACCGCGCGGAGTGAGTGCATGTGCGTGCGTCCATCATATTGCGTGCTGCGCTCAGGCCCTGGCGAATTGGACGCCGATCTGCCGTTGGCTCATGGACAACCTGCACGAGGCGTTCATGGTCGCTGCGCTCTCGTTCAAGCTCGTGATGGGCATCGCCGTGGCCACGGGGGGCCCGACAGCGAACCCGCCCCCGCCCACTGGCCTCTTGGACTTGCCCTCCCAACCTTCACACATGAGTCGGCCTCCCTCTGCGTTGCCCTGCTCTCTGGCTGCCCCCCGCTTCCCCGCACCCCTTCTTTTCCATCCCAGCTTGGACCCTCAGAGGTATCCTCTTCAAAGGGGCTGGTTTTCCATCCTGCGTTGTTTTTTGATTGGCCCAGGGCTTGTCAGGCGCCCCCGAGGGGCCGGAAATTCTCAGACTCTTCCATTTTTTTTGTTGTTGCTCGGCGCGCGGGGATTCGGGCCCCTTTTTTTCCGACGCGAGGGGGACTGTGCCGCTCTTTCCCCCTATTCCCCCTCCTTCCCAGGACCTGCTCATGTGGAAACCATGCTGGTTTTTATTGTTTATAGGTTTAGCATGATGTATGACCGTGGAAGGAACCCAGGGGAGAGAGGTCCGTGTGCACTGTCATCCGTTTTCGCACTTTGGCTCAAGGCCTAGAAGGCATCTGCCGCTGCTCCTGCTGCCACAGTTGGTAGCGGAGCGGTGTCGAGCCCCCGACTGGGTGTACTCCACGCGCGCCATGTGCCGGCGTGCTGGAGCGAGCGCTCAATAGCCTGGGGCCGCGCACCGCTCTGGAGAGCCGACGTGTGTGGAATCCACGGAAGTGACAGCGAACGACGACGCTATCGCAGTGCTGCCAGGGGCAGCCGGACAGCCGGCCGCAGTGGCCGGCGCAGCAGCAGCAGCACAAGGAGCTGAGCATCCAGCCGGGTCAGCAGCTGAAGCAGACGGGACGAAGGATCTTGTCAAATAAATACTTCGAGAAGTACTAGCGGAGAGGACTTCAGCTGCTTTTGACGCCCCTGGCCCAGCTGAGCCGCTCCCTGGGTACAAGACGATCCTTGGAAAAAGGGTCGCCCCGATGACAGCTGGTGGAAGAACGACTGGTCTCAAGAGTAGTACGGCGAAAAGTGGAAGACCGAGGACTGGGACGACCAGCTGCAGACGGTCCAGTGGCAGACTGGATGGTGGAGCTCTGGCGGCACGTTCGCCATGGGCGACTACTCGGACCCGCCGAACTGACCAGGATGGGCGAACAATCGGAACTGGAAGAGAGCAGTGATTCGGTGGAATCGTTACACAGACGTGCCGCTCGGGAAGCGGCGCGAGAAGTTTCTGAAGCTATTCGACTGGGGCATGCAGGAGAAATTCGAGGAGATCGAAGAGCAGGATATGGAGAGTGCCAGGTGGTTCGATCTCATGCTGTCCCGGCTCGATCGGATGATAGGATAACGCGAAGGTGACGACCTGAGGAACATCGGGCGCAGAGCGTTTCTCGAGAGAAACCGAGATGCGAAGGAGTCGGTGCAGGCATTCGTGGACCGACGGGAGCGTCAGTTTCGTGAAGCCGAAGGCAGCGCTATGGATATCGGACAAATTCAAGGGCTTCGTGATGGAATAAGGAGCTGCGCTGTCTGGCCAAGGCATGCAGAACCTCAGGACCCTGATGAGAGGAGATCTTCACTTCAAGGATGTGTGCTGGGCGCTCCGGCAGCTGGACTACTCCACATCTGAGAGGTTGCTCCCAGGCCGTGCGGGAGCTCACGTAGCCTTTCCTGCTGAAGGCTCAGCGGAGGCCGACGGCAATCCAGAGACTTCCCACTCCCCCCCTCTCTCCCAAACCTCGGGTCCAGGTCCGACAGGGCGAGAGCCAGATGATGAAGGCGACCAGGAGGAAAGCGACAGCGAGTCAGATGAGTTCACGGCTTACGATGTCGCGCTGGTGCTGGCTGAACTAGAGGAGCTGGACTTGGGCGAAGAGGGCGTGGCGACCCACCTGGCAGGCGTCAAGCGCAGTGCGTGGAAGGAGAACAAGGACCTGAAGCGAGCTTTGAAGCGAGACAGAGAGTTCTACGGGAGTGGTCGTGACCGCGTACCTGGAGCACGAGATCGACGACTGCCGCCCGCCGCCGGGGCGGCCCGCGGGGCAGGGCGCGGGCGGGGGCGACGACGTGGGCCGCCCCGGAGAGGAAAGCTCGCTGGACTACCGCTGGAGGAGGTGATTAAGGTCACCCGGTGCAGGATCTGCGACGGGAAGGGGCGCTGGTCCAGAGAGTGCCCGAAGAAGAACCTCAACGCCAAGAACGCGGACAAGCAGCTGGTATCTTATTCAATCTCCCACGGATGCGCCATCGCGCCCTCGACGGACCTGATCCTTACTTCGAAGGGCGTGCAAGAGCTTCTATGATGTGTGCTTGACCTCGCCTCCGACGCAGGGTCTGTCTGACGCAGAAGCTGGGCGCGATCTAGTGGGGTTGCCAGCGTTGAATCGGGGGGCAGCGGCGTTAGCGAAGATTGGTCTCTCCTACGTACTGATGCCACCGACAAAGAAGAAACCGCGTCCAGCCCATGGGGTCGGCGGAGCAGCTGAGACCATCGCTGCGATCGTGTTTCCCGTGGCCCTGGGCGGAGTCCTCGGGGTGATCGAGGCCGCGGCTCTGAAGGAGGACCTGCCCCGCATCATCTGCGTGGGCTTCCTGGGCTTCGCAGGGTGCGTGATCGACTTTTCTCGCGACGAGATGAAGTCGGACTTCCTCGAGGCGGAGCTGGAACTGAACGAGCTGGCGCTCGGGGCATCGCATGGCGGACGTCGTGGCGCCGCTTAAGGGGCGGGCCCGCGCGCCCAGCGGCGCGCTAACGGCTTGCCCTTTCTTGTCGGCCGGCTCGTTCTGCCGTGCTGCGGGGGGGCGCCCGCTAGCGATGGCCGGGGGCGGCTCGGTCCAGATTGTGCTGGCGACGTGCAGTCTCGCCTTCATCTCCATCTTCATCTGCGTCCTCATCGTGGCGTTTCCCAGGGGGCCTCGGGAGGCTCTCAGGAGTTGGGATCGGGGCCTTCTGGGGTGCGTTCGAGAGACTCAGACCCTCTCAGGATCCGAGGGGTCGCGATCCCAGGACGTCCGGGAAAATCGCCAATGCGCACCAGGAGGGGCCGAGTAAGGAGGACAGCGAGAGCCCGGGAGAAGAAGAACGAGATGCCACGAGGTTTGCGAGCAACGATATGAGTCGATCGGGGCCCCGGGAGGTCTGGGAGATGGTTCTGCTACCAGGCCCGAAATCGATCGACGACGGCGGGAGGTATCGATCGGGGAACGGCGAAGCTCATGGCCCCGGGTCGTCAAAGGGAAACGCAGGAACGCTGCCCGTGAGCATCTCGGCTCGAGCCCCCCAGGCGGTCGTCGACGACGCGCGCCTAGCCGAGAGCTTCGTTTCAGGGAGAGTTGCCGATCATGTGGATGTCCGCCAGTATCTTCTGGGTGCGTGCTTCTCTGAGCATCGCAGTCTCGTCCAAAGGGGGGTGCTCGAGTTCGGGGCGCGGGCTGCCGCCGATTCCAGTCGGGGCGCGTCAGCGCCCGGGGCCGAGTCCGAGCGGGGGCCGGCGGGGGCCTATTCCAGGGGCGCCCCATGCAGTTCAGATCGCGGTGGCGGAGGCGCAAGCGTAGCTAGCCGGCGCGGGGGAACTGCGAGCCCCGCCGCCCAGGCCGCCACCGACGACGGCGCCGTGCTCGGGCAGACCTCCTCCATCAGGGATCCGAAGACCGACTTCTGCGACGGCCAAGAACCCTCCACCGCTGCGCCCTGGGGCTGGAAGGTCGGATGCGCCCGATCAGCATCGCCCTGGAGGAGCCGTTGAGACGGGTTTCCAGGATGCGTCTCAGGAGGAACCAGTGAACCTCTGTCCGCACTACAATCTTCGATGCTATGGCAACCAACACTGGAAGGGAGCCGCGTGCGGAGACTGCGGGGTCAAGATCGCCTGGGTCAGGGGAGTTCAACCGCCCGATCCTGGAGATCCGCCTTCACGGGCCTCAACTGCCGCCGCCGCCTGAAGGGCGGCCGAGCGCGCGGGGGGGGCCGCCGACCATCGCTGGGAGTGCGACGCTTCAGGTGGTGAACGACGCGGGACAGCTGCAGACGGCAATCGCCCGTCAGCTGCAGGAGTTCCCGGAGGGAATGCAGGGGATTCAGGGGGTGCGCGAGTCGCTCGAGCGGATGTGCGAGCAGGTCGCGGCGCCCCAGGTCCATCCGGGCCAGACCGCCGAGGCCTGCCCGCAGATCCGCCAATGACTCACTCGCATCCGCCGGATGTTGGAAGGCACTCCGGAGCCCATGGGAGATGCTTTGGACCAGCTGAACCAGTCACGGGCCAGGTAGCCAACGTGGAGACCTCCGTGGGCCATTTGGGGCATCTGGTGGTGCATGTGGGAATCCAGGTGTCGGGGATATACAACTTGCTCAACGCAGGAATGTTTTCTCAGGCCGAAGGGTCATCGGCTTCGGGGGGCGGGGCCCAACAGACAGGCTGGGAAGTCGTGCCAAGGGCGCAGCCTCCTCCAGACAAGAGCGAGCTGAGTCAGGGGCTTGACGAGGTGCGAGAGCCGATCCGATCCATATTTCTACATATGCAGCGTTCTCGTGCCCGCCACCTCAGCCAGGGGTGAAGCAAGCGCCTTTCGAGCAGCACTGCCTTCTGGGGTTGTCGGGGTCCGAAGGGGTTCCTGAGGCAGCCGTGTGGCTGGGCGGCGACGCGTCCAACGACGATCGTGAGTTAGCTTTATCTCGTGCCGTGAAAAACAAGCTGTTGGAGTTCGCTTCTCGGGTGGGGCCACCGGCCCTGGGGTTGGGGTCAGGGAATTCAAGGGGGGCCCCCTAAAGAACCCGAATGGGCCGCACCGCCTTCCTAGAAGTGTTCTTGTCCCAGAATAGGACCAAAGCTTTCGACGAGGGGGCTTCCGTTCTGGGCGCGCGCGAGTTTTGGTCGGACTTTCGGCTGGGATTCTCGATGGCCGGATGCGATCCGTGAACTCTGGGGCGCGATGTATCAGGAGGAGCCGGAAGTCGCGTGGCTCAGCCCGGAGTGTGGAGCCTTCTCAGCCCTGAACAACATCAATCTTCTTCCGGATGTCTCGGGAGAAACGCGATCTGATGGCGTCGGAGGGAGTGGCGGCGCTTCTGCTCATTATGGGAATTGCTGTTTTCCAGGCCAGGCGCGGCAGATTCTTCGCATTCGAGCTTTTATACTTTGTTACCTCCTGGATGTCTGAGGTGGTAAGGCTGGGGGCTCAGCTGCCAGGGGCGCGCGAGCTCAGGATAGGCTCGTGCGCGTTTAACCTTCGGGCGCACAGCGACGGTCTCAGCGAGAAACCCATGGGCGTCCCGATAAACCACCCAGGGATTCAGAGGGCTCTGGGATGACACATTTACCTAGGAGGACGCAAACATGTGATGTTGGAGAACCAACTTCCTCGGTCATCGCAGGTGTGCCCCAAAAAATTTGCGAGGGCCGTGGCCCGAGCAATCCTTGAGACGCGGTTGCTGGACATGCACGAGAGCTCTGGAGCCCAGCCCTCCTTTTGATTATCCAGAGTCTTCCGCGAGTGAGGACCTGGGAGAGGGAGATTCAGGATCCGATCTCGATGAGCCAGAAACCAGGCCAGCGCGGCGGCCTCGCGGAAGCCGGTCGGGAGCAGGGTCAGATGTCACCGAATCCAAGCGTCGCCTGGTGGCTATGCTTCACATAAATATGGGTCACCCCGACAGAAAATTCATCTGGGTCCTCCGAGCAGGTGGGACCAAGTCGGGGTGCATTCGGGTCTCCTTCCGCCGTCCAGAGTGCGCTGAAAGACAGAGACCCGACCATCTTCGGAATTTGGCGCTTCCTCGAACTGTTCGTTTCAACCAAATACCAGTTGTGGATCTATTCTACATCTGGTTCGCCGAGGCGCTGCGCCCTGTCCTGAATATCGTCGACCACGGGTCGAATCTGCAGATGTGTGTGAGTCTGCCAGATGGCAAAGCAGCAACAGTATGGCACGGATTTGTCGCCTCTTAGATTAGACCGTTTGGGCCCCCGCACCTGATGATCACCGACGGGGGTCCCGGGTTCCATGGCCGATTTTATCGAGGCTTAGCACTGTGGGGTCCTGCGTCATGTCGCGGGCGCCAGCGGTCCGTGGCAGAACGGAGTAGCCGAGAGACATGGGGGGTGGATAAAGTCCGTCCCCAGGGGGAAATCGATTCTGGCTCGGACCTGCTCTCCGTCCTCGACGAATTCGATTCTCTCTTGAGCGAGCTGGCAGCCCGCCAAAACAGTTTTTGGCACTGGGAGGGTTTCTCACCAAGGCAACTTGTGTTCGGGTGCAATCCGCGCCTTTCACGCGAGCTGCTGCTGGGCGACGGTCTAGGACTGCCGGGGTGGCAGGAAGTGCTGAAATCGCACTCGGAGCGGGATGCGGCCGGGGCCGAGTTCGCTAGATCTCAGCGCGCGTGAGATCGAGCGCGCCGGCTGGCTATGGAAACTACGGCCCGGGACCGCGTCCAGAAGGCGATCAGGACAAAGGGACCTCCAGTGAAAAGCTTCGCTCCTGGGCAGTGGGTTCTCGCGTGGAGACGCCTGGCCAGGGCCACTTCCAGGTCGGAACCCGTCGGGGTCCGTCGCGACGCCTGGGCCGGCCCAGGGGTTGTGATCCTCCAGGAGGGCGGCGCTGTTTTGGTCGCTATGCGATCAAGGCTTTGGGAGCGTTCCACGGGCCAGGTCAGGCCGGCTTCCGCCGAAGAAGAATGCGGCTTGCAGCTAGCCCAGGGCCCGCAGTGGGCGGAGTTGATGGCGTTGGCCAGACAGGGGAGAGCTGCGGCGATAGACGTTCAACGGGAGGGGCCACTCCCTGATGAAGCCTACGATCGCCCTGACCGCGCGGTGGGGGACTTCCAGCCCACTGGGGTGGTTTGGACGAAGCGCCAGCAACCGGGCGACGTGTCGGGCTGCATCCAACGAGCCCGGGCCGAGGCGAGGTCCGCCGCAGTCAGCCGCGAGGGAGGCGAGCTCTCGGAATCCTCGGGCGCCGAGCGCCCCCGGATCGAGCCGCCACCTGGGTTGCCTGTCCCTGATCCTGCTGCAGCCCAATCTCTAGGATCCAGCTCCAGCTCTGCCCCCTAGCAGGGAGTCCAGGGATTCCCCAGGGGACCTGCGGGACAAAGCCTTGAGGAACGTCGCCTGGTGTCTGAGCGCGTGCAAGGGATCGAGGAGAGATTGGGCCGATCCCTGGACAGGCAGTTAGGTCGCGAGCGATCTCCACGCAGGGGATATGCCGACCTGACTTCTTTCTGGGCTGTTCTGGATGCCAGCGGAGCCGCGTGTCTCGAGGAGGTCCAGGGGTCCGAGGAGGTTTTCGCCGCGGGCCGCGGGGGAGGAATCACCTTGTCAAAGCTCGCGCCTTCCGAGAGTGCGAAGCTTGATATTTCAGACGCCTCTGAGTGGAACGACGTGGCGGGTTCCGGGGCCGCCAGAATCATGCCCCCCTCCCTTGTCAAGAAGATTCGGAAGATGATCCCAGAGAGGATCGCGTCATCCAGGATGGCCAGAGGATGAAGCCGCAGGCAGGAACCTTCGCAGAGCCCACTGCGAAATCTCGATGGTGTATCCATGGCCATCAGGACCCGGACACTGGCTCGTTGACGGTATT
This sequence comes from Prorocentrum cordatum, assembly GCA_963575745.1. NCBI lineage: Eukaryota > Dinophyceae > Prorocentrales > Prorocentraceae > Prorocentrum > Prorocentrum cordatum. Next base: position 40,725 of record CAUYUJ010020965.1, on the reverse strand, counting down.
ACCCCCGCCCCACGAACAACGTCAATGATGTTGTTCATGCAAGTGATGATGAGTTTCGACATGTTGGGATATCGCTGACGTGAAGAACGCATTTACTCAGTCCGACCCTATGCGACGATCGAATGGTCCTCTATATGTAGAACCGTGTCACGGAGTGGAGGTCAATGGGGGGTCCCGCATCGTGTTGTTGGTGCGTGTGCGGTCTAGACGATGCCCCAGTATCGTGGAGACGCACGGTGGCGAATTTCCTTACCGAGAGGGGGCGCCGTCGTTGCCTGCTGGGGCCCTGCTGGTGGACCCAGCGACAAAGAGGCAGCGATCGAGAACGTGATACTGAAAGAAGTGGAGGTTTTTTCTCATCGCATCCATGTGCGCCGATGCCAGGACCGCCACCAGAAAAATGCTCGGATCTCGTTTCCGGTATGGAGAATATCGCGACCTCCAGGCCGGGCCAGTGGACTGTGCCAGACGCCGACTGACTGACGGCCCTTCGAGACTTATCGTGGGCCAAGAGAAATACATCATAGAAGCGCTGCGACCTCTGAGGCTCTCTCCAGGAAGACTGCCCTCGGAGCTTCGGCGTTCAAAAGCTTGCGGTCCCTGATCTGCGCGATCTTTTCGGTGCGGCGGGAGACTCGACCCGAAGGGGCCGGGGTCGCGTCGATCCTGGCGAGCCGTCTGGAAAGTCCGATTTCTTGGAACGTGATGTGTGCCAACAAGTTGGCTCGTCATTTGCAATCCACCGCCTCCAGGGGCCTCTCGATCTGGCGTCTGGGCCCAGCTCGGATTACCCTCTTGACCTTCTCGGGCGCGGGGGGCGTCGGGGCCAGCGGGGGCCTCCAGGACTCCAGGGGGCTCCCCGAGGACCCGACCGAAGGGGCCTGGATGGTTCTCGCCGCGGACCGTCAGGTGCTAGACAACTAGGCGGTCCGGACCTCTCTGCTGGGGTGGAGGTCAAAGTTTCGTCGCCGTATCCCTTCGACTCTCTCCAGGGAAGCTCTTGCACTCGCCTCGGCAGTGGTCGACGCTGAAAGTGTGTGCGACACGCTAGTTTCAGACGGTCTGGCCACTGCCAAAGACCGTCGCACCGCCCTGGACCTGGCAATGGTATGTGATTATTTGGAAACGTCTTCGGGAGTATTACGATATATACTACGCACTAAGATGCCCGTTGACCCATTGACCAAGGATGACATAACCAAAGTGAGCGCGGTTTGTTTCATTTGATGGCCTCCGGAAAGCTTCTGCTGGTCGACGAGGCCAACGAGCTAGTCGACAGACGTGTCGAGCCGAAGAGCAAGGGTCGTTCTCAAGCCGCCTCCGCTAGGGTCATCTGCTCGGGCTAAGGAAGAGATATCGTAAACCTCCTTCGTCGAACGTGAGGGTGTCTCCTCGTCGGGCCCGGGAACCCACTAATGCCTTTCCTCACTCCTCTCCTCCTCTCTTGTACGCCGTAATTTGCTTTGCCCGTGCTGTTCCAGTCTTGTCGCGCCAGAGGTGGAGCTACCTACCTCTGACCTGCGGAAGAGAGCAGAGTGAGGAAACTGCGTTCACGGGACGTTTTAGCCTGCTAAACCTATGAGAGAATTTGACTTGTGTAAAAACCATGCTGGTTTTATTGTTTATAGGTTTAGCATGATGTAGGACCGTGCAAGGAACCCCGGGGAACGTGGTCCGTGTGCATTCTCATCCGTTTTAGCAGGTTGGCCCAAGGCCTAAAAACATCTACCGCTGCTCCTGCTGCCACATTCAAGCAAAACGAGATAATTTGAGCAGGAGGCTGCCAGACGGCCGTGAACCTGGCATTCGGCGTGTTCTTTCGGCAAGGAACAACAAGTGATATAACCATGCACGTTTTGAATTCTCTGCGGATTTCTTGGGTCGGAGGATGATGACGGTGGTGGTGGTGGTAAGTATGAAGATGACGACGACGATGACGATGACGATGAGGAGGAGGAGGAGGAGGAGGAGGAGGAGGAGGAGGAGGAGGAGGAGGAGGAGGAGGAGGAGGAGGAGGAGGAGGAGGAGGAGGAGGAGGAGGAGGAGGAGGAGGAGGAGGAGGAGGAGGAAGAGTAGGAGGAGGAGGAGGAGGAAAAGGAGGTGGGGGAAAATATGGAAGGCTAGCGGGATGGCGGGCGCCCGGCCCCGTTCGGACAGAGCAACCCCGGCGGCAAGCGGGGGGGCACCAAGCTGAAGTTTATCCACGTGAGCGTCTATCTCATCAGTCAGGATGACGTTCTTACACTTTTCCCCCCTGCAGATCGGGGTGATCAACGCGGTGTTCATGCAGGAGACGTTCAAGGTTGCAAACACAGATGACGAGATCATGGTCAGGACGCGCTCCCTCCCTCATCCGTCTCTCTTCAAACTTGCCCTTTGTCCCCTCGGATTTTCGGATGTCCGCGTCAGGTCCTGCTCTTGTTCCTGCTCCGCCCGCTCCTGGTCCTGCTGCTGCCAAGCTTCTCCTGGCCCTCCTGCTGCGAGCAAGTCCTCATCCTCCCGCTGCCGCTCTCCTCTCATTCTCCGCCTCCTCCTTCGGCCCCTTAATTGCCTCTCTTCGCTGCTTCCTCCTCCTCCTGGTCCCCCCCCCGTCCCCCCCCATGTCTCCCAGAGCACTCTTGAATTTTCCAGAGGTACCCGGAGGATTCTGGCGCCCTCTCCAACAAGGGCCCAAAAGTGGTAGAAGCCTTGATCTCTTCGATCCTCTCCATCTCCTCGATTTCCTCGATCTCATTGAACTCGTCGATGTCCTCGATCGTCCTAATCCCCGCCCCCTCCCAGAGGATGAAGATGAGGGCCGCCAGGCAGCACAAAGACAAGATGGAGGCCCGTCGGGCGGTGCCCGTCGAGCACTTGTAGCTCCCCTCCCCTCTGCCTCGTCAGGCGAAGCTCCAGCCCCGAAGGAGGACCCTCAGATCCCAGCGACGCACAAACACCGTGACGGCCAGGTTTGCGTTTTCGGCTTCTGGAGGCCGTTTCCCGGCCCTCGGGTTCGTGAAAGGAACAGCTCTGGATGAAACGCCGGACAGGGGGAAGAGGTCGAGGTCCCCAGGGGTGCCCACGTCGCAAACAAGAATGCAAAGTTGGAGGATCAGGGGGAGGCTGCTGGGAGTTGATAAAGCCCTCGCCCCAGCGAGTCCGCTCTTGCGGCCCCTTTTTGGCTTGTCGGGGCTGTGCTGTGGCCGCCATCTCAGCCCCCGCAGGGTTCGGTCCCCAGGTCGTCTTGTTCTACCAATGGGGTTCTATCCCTCCCAGAGGCTGGGGGTCATAGGAGAAAAAACCATGAGGCGCTGGTGGCAGCCCACTTGACGAGGTGCCGCTTGCACCTTGCACTCTGTGTGCCTGGCCCGCGCGATGCAAAACGACTGGGATTAGAGCGGGCTAACCTGATCCCTGACGTCTCGTGCATCCCCATCCAGCCCATGGAGAAACGACGCCAAGGCGTCTTGTTGGGAGAATGCGGAAAGGGATCGTCTTATGCTACCTCGTGCCGTCTTGAAGGCTATCTAGGGCTACCTGTGGTCATCTTTGAAACATCTGGGTCCTTGGATGCTACTATGGAGCGCGCCCCTTCCCGTCGAGACCCAAAGTGGGGGGCAGGACCTGCTTCTGATGATGATGGTGGCGGTGTTGATCATGGCATGGATGGTAGTATGGTGATCAAGGGCGAAGATGAGAAGCATGACGAGCATGATGATGAGCCCCGCCCGACCGAGAACCTCTTCCGCCACTGCGACAAGGACGGCAGCGGGCGGATCCAGAGAGAGGAGTTCCGCGAGATCATGGAGGCCCAAGTCGCCGCCGGGGGGGGGGGGGGGAGGGCATCGGGCCTCCGTGCGCTGCTCAAGGGCAACGCTAGGGGGGGGGGATGCGGTCAGGAACGTTTGCTTAAAGAGCGTGCTGCGCCGCTGGTTCCGACCCACGATTCGGCGCGACACGCAAACCATGCCCTCGGCCCCCGAGCATCGACGATCCGAGCCTTCCCCAGCCTCCCAGTCCGCGGAGCGGAGCGACAACACGCTGTCTGCTTGCAGGGGGTGGCCGTCACGACACGCTACGCAAACGTTCTCGACTGTAGGCTCAGGGGGGAGTACATCGTTGCCCACTCGCCGATTCGTCGCCGTTAAGGGCCTGATAGCCCAGCCCGCCCAGGAGCGTGAGTTTGTTGTTGTTGTTGTTGTTGTTGTTGTTGTTGTTGTTGTTGTTGTTGTTGTTGCTGCTATCGGGGGCCTGTCGCCGATCTGTCGGCGACGCATCGCCGATTCCAGCTCGATGTTTCCCCCTGAGCTGGTCCCCCCCTATCGCTTCTCTCAGCTGCCAGCTCGGAGTGGAATTTCGTTGTGAGGTTCACCAAGCCGGCCACGCGAAAATCAATCGAGTGCTCGCCGCCCAGAAACGATGCGAAGGTACGGGCGAGTCAAGCGTAACATGCAGCCTCTCCTTCCTCTCCTCTCCTCTTCCCCGTACCTTTGAAGGCGAGGTCGTCCTTACCTTGCGGACCTGAGGGCAAGATCACGCAGTGCCTGATTGCAGATAAGTTCCCTTGCCTGAACGTTGGTTGTGGAGGAGAACGAGGAAGGTGACTAGAGCGATTCGGAGAGTGGCATTTGAGAAGGAGGGGGAGGAGGATTTTATGAGGAGGAGCGGGGGTCGAGAATTGGCAGGCCGTGAGGATGATGATGATGATGATGATGATGGTGATGATGATGATGATTATGATGATGTTGTTACTGATGATACTGCTGATGATGGTGATGATGATGCTGGTGCTGGTGGTGATGACGATGACGATGACGATGACGACGACGATGAAGATGATGATGGCGATGATGATGATGATGATGGTGATGATGATGGTGATGATGATGATGATGATTGTGGTGCTGGTGCTGGTGGTGGTGATGATAGTGAAGACTGTCGATTCTGATGGTGCCGATGACGGATTTGGCAACTCTGATGCTGATTATGGCGTTGTTGATGCTGGTGGTGGTGGTGACGATGACGAGGATGATGACGACGACAATGTTGCTGAGTATGATGATAATGCTGATGCTGCTGATGATGATGATGCTGGTTATGGCGTTGTTGATGCTGGTGGTGGTGACGATGACGACGCCGATGACGACGACAATGTTGCTGAGTATGATGATGATGATGCTGATGCTGCTGATGATGATGCTGATTATGCTGGTGATGCTGCTGCTAAGGATGTGATGATGATGGTGATGACGATGCTGCTGATGATGATGCTGATGATGATGCTGATGCTCATGATGATGCTGATGATGCTGATCAGGATGAGGGAAATGATGGTGATGATGATGATGCTGATGATGGTCATGATGATGCTGCTGCTGATGATGCTAGTGATAACGATGATGTTGTTGATGATGATGCTGATGATGATGATGATGATGATGATGATGATGATGATGATGAGGATGACGACGATGATTATAGTGTGCGGGGTGATTGTGGTGTTTGTGATGGTGATGGTGATGTTGTCGCTTACGACTGAGTGGCTGGCTGCGTTGTAGATAATCCTGTGGCATGACACACGATTGTCTTGCTGCTATGCCACGGTCGCGGCAGAACTCTCGGATTCGGCGCAAGGACGCCGAGTCAAGGCGAACAGACAAAGTGAAGCACTTGCTGAATGCTGCTTATGACTGCGGCTCTGGCGGCCAGAGTGCGCGTTTTCTGGTTTCCCCGCGGGCCACTGCTTCCTTGTCATCCGCCTCTGCTTTTCGTCAGCGGCTCGGACCGCATCAGCTGGCAGTCTGGGGATCTTGCCCGCTTTCATCTGCGCCCGGCTCCACTGCGAGGAGTACTGCAGGTGGTGCAAGGCTCGCGCACGGGTGACATATTCGAACCTGCATGCTGGACAGCGCGAGCCTCCTATATACCAGCGTGCATCCATGCACACGGCTTGCGCAAGTTGCCTGTGGGCCGCCAGCTCTGGTGAGGCCCTGCAGCCGCGCCCGCACTCAGAGCAATCAACTACATTAAACTGAATAGCGTCGTTTGGGGAGCGCTCTGGCTGCTTACCCCGAAGCCGGCAGCGACCAGGGTCAAGAGCACATCTTGGGATCCACAACCAGAACTCTCGGGACAGGCGGCGCCAAAGCTGCAATTGAGCACAAATAAACTGTTCCCACATCTCTGGCGATTCGACCGGACCACCTAGCTGGGCCAGGTGCGCGGGAAAAGCTTTCGCCATGTGGCTGAGGTCGGCGAGCAATTGTCTTGCTGACGGGGGCTTCGGCCAGGCTGCAAAGAGCGCCTTCATTACCAGAGGCAATGCCCTTAGCAGCGATGGACGTGAGTCCGAGCGCCTCGCTCAGCTCAACTGCGGCAGCCCTGGGGCATCGAGGTCAGCTCGCACTTGTTCATCTGTGGCGGTGCCGTCGCGCCCGTACCTCATCTGCCCAGCGATGCGGCGGAGCACACGGTGGTACTGATATGAGACAAGCTGCATGACACGTTCGTCAGTGCCTCTCCAAGCTGCGACTCCGAAGTGGCTCTTGGAGAAGATGAGGCTGGGTGGCGAGCTGTACTCGCGCTGGTACGGATATGGAGGTGGTGCCAAAGATAGGGATGGCCCGTGTTGCAAAGGGCCCAATTAGCAGACGCGACCTTGGACCTCGCGTCTGCCAGGTGGCGGCCATTGTCCTGAGGCACGGTCCCCATACGCTCGAAGGAACGCACCACGTCGAGGCGACCGAGCGCATCTACTATGAAACGCTCCTCGTCGCCCTCCCTTGGAAACCGCTTCCCCCTCTTCTTCCGGGAGCCAGCGCCGTACAGCCGGGACATCGTTGCTGATTCGGCCGGGCCGTAGTTGATCTGAAGTCTCACGCGGTGGAACTCCTCATCCAAGATCCGGACGGCGCCCGCGATCTGGTCAACTAGCGTAGCCGGCGAGCAGGCCGAAAACTGGAAGGAGGCGTCGTCGACGAACTCCTCGTCTGGATCGAAGGAGGGCTCTTCCCCTTCCTGCGCACGGTCCACGTTGGACTCCTATGGGACGAGCAGGCCGCGTGGCAGCCGGAGGTGTAGGCGGAGTCCACGAGCATCAGAGCGCTTGCGGCTGCGGCGCAGCGGCAACTGGTAGGCGATGTTGAAGCAGATGGCGCCGAGCCTGCAACCCTGCCTGGCGCCCCTGTGGGCCTAGACGACGCGCGCGCTCTCCCCACGCAACGGGATTCAGGTGCCCGTGTGCCAATCGGCGATGCGGGCCTGGTCAGCCGGGGCCATGCTGGCTTCCGCCCGGGAGGCTGGGTGGAGCCCTCCAGAAGGCGCTGCACCTCGTCCGCAACGTCGGAGGGGATGCCCCGTGCCGCGAGCTCGAGCCCGAGCGTCGCCACGTCGCGGCGGTGGCTTCCACGAACGGCGTCGACAAGTCGTGCGCGTACAGCTCTGCAAGGTGATCGGCTACCAGAATGCCCCAGCTGTGGTTCGGCTCAGCCTGGTCACTCAAGCGCTTCCAGACGTCAAACAGCTTGCCTCCTTTGAGCCGTGCTGGAGCCCGACATGCGGATGCTGACAGGTCAGAGAGCTGAATAGTGGGGTCTAGAGCCTCCTCCTGCCCAGCGCACCAGACCGAAGCAATGATGCCGCCTGGCCCGATGCATTTGCGGACGCTGAGGTGATTGAGGCGGTGAGCGACTTGCTCACGCTTATGCTGCTTCGCTGCCCTAGGCACCACTGGTGCTGGTAGAGCTCTCGCAACGAGATCGGCGAGAGGCAGCAATTCGCCGCAGAATAGGTCTGCCCAGTGACGGCACCAGTGGTCATGTATGGCAGGGAGCTTCAACAACAGCGTGCCATCATCGTGCTGGACCCGAGCGTGCGCCGGGAACCCCTTCGGCGCCCGGACCTCCCAGAGGACCTCGCCGAGGGCTCTGGTATCGCCACTGTTGGCCGCCGGGCCCGCTCGCGCGGGGAGCTCCTCACCCGACTCCATGCGGTCGGCTCCACTGCCGACACGGGTGTGGTTACGGTGGTCGGCGAGGTTGCTGCTGGCCACCGCCGCGAGGCGGCGGGCGCGGGCCACCTGCTCCCAGTCGTCCAGCGCTCGTTGCCACCCGTGGGGGGAACCAGCGAGCAGCCTGGAATATGCCTTCTACGCCCCGCGAAGAGTGCCCTGGGCTAGGCGGTGCTTGGCGGCTTCCCGCGCCCGCCGTAGAGCGGGCGTCCTTTGGCCCACCTGCCATGGGCCATGTGTCGGAGCCGATCTATACGGCTTCGTCTGCACCTGGGGCTGTGTTGAGAGAAGGTGTTCTCTTTGGAGTCGGCGGGCCTGCATCGCGAGCTCCTCGTGGTACGCGTCTTGCCCTGCAGCTTGCCATTCTGGTGTGCGTGGCGCCAGCTCTGCCAGCCCTGCAGCGCAAACTGGTTGGTCCCGCAGCTTGGCTGGGTCCAGGCGGTGGCGGTGGCGGCCGATCGAGACATCCGGCCGGGGTACCTCGTAGCACACCTGCGTCCAAATTGGAAGGTGAGCCTCCCAGTCAGTGAGGGCGAGCGACTCGCTCAGCACACCGCAGTCGCGGGCTCGGCGAATCAAAGCCGCCGTTGCTCAGGTATGGTCTGACCGTTTCTCATGGCAAGGGATCCCGAACCAAGTGGGCTCGACATTGTCCAAGCACGTTGCAACATCAACGAGACCGAAGGCTTCTCGGGACTCCGCCGCCGCATTGGAGTCTGGCCCCTTGGTCGCGTCGTCGTCGTTCGCGTCCACGCAGACCAGGAGCTCCGCCTGTCGGTTGATCTTGCGAGTTTCTGCCCGAAGCAGGGCCAATGGCGTCATGCGAGACTGCTGGAGGGGAGCGCGCCACCAAAGCTGAGAAACCAAATCCAGTACGCGAGCGCTCGAAGCCCAGAAATCTTGGATATATAATAGGATGTCACCCCACTTGTGCAACGCAGTGCTTCAGGTTGCGATGAAGCCAAAGCTGCGGTCCTCCTTGGCCGTCTTCCGTGGCTGGGCCCATGTACGTGTAGTAGTGCGGGAGGTCCACGCACCCGCTTTCCTGCAGCCGGCCCTCCTGGAGTCCGGCAACCATGATCCCATGCCGGTGCAGGTACTCGTCGAGGAATTGCATGCGCATGGTGGTCTTGAGCCCGACTCTGCGGAGCTGGTGGTGCTCTTCGAGGACCAAGGTCTGGACCTTCAGAGAGGCGAGCTGGATCTCCTCAATGGGTGTAGCCTCGGAGCATCAGCCTTGGGGATATTGGAAAGACCGTGTTCTGCCGCTGCTGGCTGAAAACCGGGGGGGGTCACTGGGGGTTTCCAACCCGTTCCCCCCCCCTCCCGTGGAAAGTCGGGGGGGGGAATCACTGGGGGTTCAACCCTCCCCTTCCCGGTACATCATGAAAAGGGGGGGGTAAAGGGGGGAGGGTCACTACTGGTTTGCTCCCCCTCCCTACCCCCCCTCGCCGCTGGCAAACGACTCCCCCTCCTCCCCCACTTCGGACAGTGGGACAGCTGTGGGGACACTGGGGACAGTGGTGAGGACAGTGGGGAAAGTGGGACAGTGGTGGGGACAGTGGGGACAGTGGGGAGAGTGGGACCGTGGTGGGGACAGTGGTGGGGACAGTGGGGACAGTGCGACAGTGGTGAGGGCACTGGTGGGGACAGTGGTGGGAACAGTGGAGACAGTGGGGAGAGTGGTAGGGACAGTGGGGACAGTGGGATAGGGACGGTGGTGGTGGGGACAGTGGTGAGGGGGCAGTGGGACAGTGGCGGGAACAGTGGGGACAGTGGGGCGTTGGTGGGGACGGTGGTGGTGGGTACAGTGGTGAGGGCGGTGGTGGGGACAGTGGGGACAGTGGGATAGTGGGGAGAGTGGTGGGGAAAGTGGGGACAGTGGGACAGTGGTGACAGTGGGACAGCACAGTGGGACAGCGGTGGGGACAATGGGCACAGTGGGACAGTGGTGGGGACAGTGGGGACAGTGGGACAGTGGTAGGGACATAGGGACAGTGGGGGGAGTGGGACCGTGGTGGGGGATAGTGGTGGGGACAGTGGGGACAGTGCGACAGTGGTGCGGGCACTGGTGGGGACAGTGGGGGCAGTGGTGGGAAGAGTGGGGACAGTGGGACAGTGGGGACAGTGGTGGAGACGGTGGTGGTGGGGACAGTGGTGAGGGGACGATGGGACAGTGGCGGGAACAGTGAGGACAGTGGTATAGTGGTGGGGACGGTGGGGACAGTGGGGACAGGGGCGCGTCATCAGAAAAAATAAGTGGTGGGGACGGTGGTGGTGGGGACAGCGGTGAGGGCGGTGGTGGGGGCACTTGTGGGACAATGGGACAGTGCTGCAGTGGGGAGAGTGGTGGGGACAGTGGGGACTGGCAGTGGGAACAGTGGGACAGCACAGTGGGACAGCGGTGGGGACAGTGGGGACAGTGGGGACAGTGGTGGGGACAGTGGGGACAGTGGGACAGAGGTGGGGACAGAGGGGGGAGTGGGACCGTGATGGGGACAGTGGTGGGGACAGTGGGGACACTGCGACAGTGGTGAGGGCACTGGTGGGGACAGTGGGTACAGTGGTGGGATCAGTGGAGACAGTGGGACAGTGGTGGGGACAGTGTGGACAGAGGGACAGCGGTGGGGACAGTGGGAACAGTGGGACAGTGGTGGGGACAGTGGGGACAGTGGGACAGAGGTGGGGACAGTAGGGGGAGTGGGACAGTGGTTGGGACAGTGGTGGGGACAGTGGGGACACTGCGACAGTGGTGGGGGCACTGGTGGGGACAGTGGGTACAGGGGTGGGATCAGTGGAGACAGTGGGACAGTGGTGGGGACAGTGTGGACAGTGGGACGGTGGTGGGACGGTGGTGGTGGGAACAGTGGTGAGGGCGGTAGTGAGGATGGTGGTGGGGACCCGGGAGTTGTTTGCCGGCGGCGAGTAGGGGGGGTGTTCAAATCGGCAGTGACCCCTCCTGGTTTTCCTGGGGGGGGGGGTCCCGGGGTGGGGGGTTCGAGCCGGTAGTGACCCCCCTGGTTTTCCAGAGGTTGGGGAGGGCGGGAGGGTTTTGCCGGGGGAAGGGGGGGGAGGGGTTCGATGCCATCGTGTTTTTGGAGAGGCGCGGAACTCCCAGGCGGCGTGCCCCTGAGCGTGGGTGTCATCAAGGCTGGTGGCCTTCATGCAGGTGCCAGGCGGCGTCCAACTCAGGCTGATGTTGTCTCCCCCACGGCGTGTGCTGCGGAGAGGTGCCTCGACGATAGACCCAGAGCGCACGCAGTGGGCGTGCGGCCCTGGAGCCGTGGCGTGGCTGGGGTCTACATGGGCTCCAGCGGAGGTCCCGCCACAGGACCCCCCCCCAGCCAGCATCCCCGCAGCTGTCGTCGCAGGCGCCACTGCCGCTGCTGCAGCGGAGCCCAGACTCTCCGAGGGCGCGGGAACGACTTTGTTTTTCTTGAGGAAGTAGTCGTTGACCGTCTCCTTGCGCGGCTGCTTCCCCACATACCTCGCCAAGCACGGCCTGGGCCTGGCGCTGACCGCCCGCGCCTGTCGCTGAAGGTCCTTCTCGGTGTGTCGACGGGCCGATGGGGGCTGCGACGTCGAATCGTAGGTCTGGCTCTCCGCGTAAGCCTTGGCCACGAGCATCTCGACATGCCTCTCCGCAGCAGCGATGTGATTTGGGTGCGCATTGGGCTTGCTCTTCAGCTCCTCGGCCATGCCCGAGAGGATCTCGTGGATGGGAGCCAGCGGCGGCTCTTCGGGGGGGGCATGCGAGGCTGGTCTCGAGCTTCTGGAGCTCTGTCTCCATGGCCACCACTTCGTCCGACGCCACCTGGAGGAGCTGCTGGGCAACTTCCACCTTCGCCTGGGCTTCCGCACGGCGCGAGCAGGCCCTCCTCCCGCTTGAGGCTCTTCGCCTTGGTTGCCAACGCCGCTCGCTCCGCTGCAAATTCTGGCACATTTGGGAGGGCCGCCAACGCCTGCTCCGCTTTCTCGATCTGGGCGGACAGGTCCAATGGTTTCGGCCCCCACGCATCGACGGGCGGCATGGCTGGCGCGGTTGGCAGAGCTGGAGGGGGGGCACTTGGAGCCGCCATCTCCTCTCTGGGCGTGTCTGGCTGCACTGCGCTGCCGAGATGCGTCAGGACGGTGAAGCTTCGTGAGCTGCTCGCGCACCGAGCCCTGCCCAGCACCCGCAGCTGGCGCAGAGCTGCCAGCTGCTGCCGAGTGTGCGCGGCGAAGCCCACACTGAGAGCACGCCTCCGGGAAGTTGGTGGCGTTGCTGCGCTGTGAGCAGACCCACTGACTATGGCTGTCCTGCCACGAACCTTCCCGCTGTGAGCCGGCGGTCCACGTCCAGCGCCCCGACCGGTCCTGCGAACCGCCCGACCACGCGCCTCTCCACGACATGGTGGGCAGGAGCCGGCAGCAAGCCCAGAGGAGCCTGCCGCCCACGCCAGGAGCCGGGCCCAAGGGTCCGTCTGCGCGGCGTCTGCCGGGAGCAGGCGCCGCCTCGCCCCCGGGGGCGACGGGGCGCCTCCGGCGCGCCGGAGACTCGGGGGCCTGGGTGGTGTGGAGCAGGTACCTTTTCACAGGTCTGTCGCTGACGAGGAACGCCAGCACGGTGAGGAGGGTGGAACAATTTGCCTTTGGGTCTGCAGGCGCGGGCGATGCTGGCATGCACGCCACCACCCCCCGCAGGCTTACGCTCTGGCTCAAAGTTCCCTTGAGCCTTGAGCCAAACTGACTACAGATGTGTATGCTTATGATGAGGCTGATGTTGATGAGGATGATGATGATGATGATGATGATGATGATGATGATGATGATGATGATGAACTTTATGAAGATGATGAGTTGATGATGAAGATGAGGCTGCTGATGATGACGATGATGAGGCTGATGATGATGATGATGATGATGATGATGATGATGACGATGTTGATGATGTTGGTGATGAGGCTGCTGATGATGATGCTGATGATGGTGATGATGATGATGATGATGATGATGGTGATGATGATGATGATGCTGCAACTGATGATGATGGTGGTGATGCTGCCGATGCTGGTGATGTTGTGGTTGCCGATGGTGATGATGACGATGGTAATGATGCTGATGATGCTGCTGCTGATGATGATGATGATGATGATGATGATGATGCTGATACTGATGATGAGGAGGACGACGAGGAGGATGCTGCTGATGGTGATGATGGTGACAGTGATGGGGATGATGACGATGACGACTATGATGAGGATGATTGTGATGGTGATGGTGGTGGTGATGCGGATGATGACGATGATGACGATGATGACGATTTTGATGATGATGCTGATGATGATAATTCTTATGGTGATGATGCTGATGATGACGACGATGATGCTGATGATGATGATGATGATGATGCTGATGATGATGACGATGATGATGATCCCGCTCTCCTCAGCCGCCGACTCGCGGTCTCCCCCCGAATTCTCTCATCAGCCACATTACTCCGAAGCGTCCCCCACCTCTCGCAGGAGACCTCGATCGGTCTCGGCGCGGCATAGCGGCAGGCTCACACAGTCACGGGGCACTTGGGCACCCTCCCCAGGGTTTCCGCGCAGACGCACCTCAAACTGCACCCGTCTCAGTCCGTCGCCGAGAGCCCTTGGGCCTCCGCCCTCTCTGCACAAATGTATTCGTCCATGCCCGCGTCGCGCCCTGCAGCGTGGTCGTCCCTGACCCGGTCTATCGCGCACAGCCTGAGCTCCTCCACAGCGTCGTACTGCACCGTGGACACGGCCGCCAGCGCGTCGAGACTGGCGCGGCGTCGAGGAAATGCGCCCTCTCAATCGGCCCCCCTGGGCCGAGGAGCTCCAAGTCGTCGATCCAGTCGAAGAAGTGCTCGCCGAAGGGCTCCGTGAGGTAGGGCGGTGCCGCCGCCGAATAATGCTGATGAGGATGATGGCGATGATGATGATGCTGATGATGATGATGCTGATGATGATTATGATGATGGTGGTGGTGATGATGATGCTGATGATGATGATGATGATGATGATGATGATGATGGTGATCATGAGGATGAGGTTGTTGCTGATGGTGACGGTGCTGGCAGCTGCTGCTGATGACGACGATGATGATGGTGACGACGACGATGATGATGATTCTCATGATGATGATGACGACGATAACGATGACGATGACGATGACGACGGTGATGACGATGCTGCTGATGATGATTATGCTGATGATGACGGCGATGATGATGATCATGATGATGATGATGATGATGATGATGATGATAATGATGCTGATGCTGCTGATGATGATGATGATGGTGATGCTGATGATGATGAAAGTGATGCTGCTGCTGATGATGATGAGGCTGATGATGATGATGATGATGATGATGATGATGATGATTATGCTGCTGCTGCTGATGATGATGATGATGATGATGATGATGATGATGATGATGCTGATGATGATGATGATGATGATGATGATGATGATGATGATGATGATGATGATGATAATGATCAATATGATGATGGTGAGCATGAACATTGGGACTCTAGGGTACTGCAATTCTTGTCTGAGGCGCCGTGGCGGATAGGAGCTAAGTTTTCTGCCAGGGATGCGGAGAAGGGTTGGCAACGGTCCTCAAGGATCCGAAGCACTCCATCACGTGCAGAGGCAGGGTGGCTGATGCAACGAATACTTCTGACAAGAGTGATGATGACGGCGGTGACGGTGATGATGGTGACCGTGATGCTGATGATTGTGATGATGGTGGGCATCACTTCCACCAAGGCTGGGAGCTCCACGCGCCAAAACTCAACCTTGGAGTGCGGGCTCTCTGCCGCTGGGACAGGGTATGCCTTCTCGTCGTTTTCGCATAGTCAATGATATGATCTTCTCAATGCTGAACCATTGAATTGTCAACGGTCGATTTTCCGAACACCGCATGCCTGAGCAGCTGAACGGACCAATGACTTGTTCAACGGTTGACCGACCGAATCGTTGCTCGTATCGGTGCTCGTGCTCGTGCTTGCACATGTTGGTGCTGATCGTGCTCGTGCCCGTGCCGGTGCACGCGTTCCTATCTTAAACTCGAGGCTTCTCTTGCACAGCCCCCTCTCCCCCCTCTGGGGGGCCGGCGGCGCCTCGACGCCATGGCGAACCCCTCACGCAGCGGCAGCGGCGAGGGCCTGGACAGCCCGCTCATGGGCAGCCCGCTGGCCAGCACGCGGAGGAGGTCGGCCTCGCGAGGAGATCAGCCTCGCCAGAGGACCTGGAGCGCTTCGGGCGCGCTCGCGCGCCTCACCAGCCGGCAGAAGCTCGAGGCCACGCTGGGGCAGCTGCTCCAGGACGAGGGCGGCGAGTGCGACGGCCCGTTCAGCCTGGACGCCGATGCGCCGGCGGGCAGCCCGGGGAGCACGCCGTGGCCACGCGCGGACAGCGGCGACCGCTTCCACACCGGGTCGGCATCGCCGCTGCCCGCGGGGCCTTGCCTGTCCGTGAGGGCTGCAGTCGCACGGGTCCCGGGAGTCATGATAGGGACGACGATGAACATCATGCTGAGCGTCCCTTTTGGCCTCGCCATGTTTCCCACGGGCTGGGACCCGATGCCGTATCCGCGTGCCATGGGCTTACAGATGTTTTTGTTCTCGACGTTTATCTGCCAGGTATGTATGACCTTGTTCTCGGAGTTCCCCTGCAGCATGGGCATGATGATGGTAGAGAACATCCCCTTCATGCACACCATAGCCGAGGGAGTGATCAGGGGCCAGGGCACGGGGGCCGACGCCATGGCGACGACCATGATGGCCTTCGCCATCTCCACAGTGCTCATGGGCAGCTGCTTCTTCCTGTTGGGCCGGTTCAAACTTGGCAAAGCGGTCAGCTACTTCCCTCGCCACTTTTTGATCGGCTGCATCGGCGGCATCGGCATCTTTGTCACACAGACGGGCTTTGAGGTCTCGACCAATGTGCCCTGGGCCTGGACGTGGGAGTCCGTGGAGAGGTACGGCAGCGCGGACCTCCTGCCCCTGAGCTTGACATCTGTGGCTTTAGTCATCGTTCTGAACGTCGCGCTGCGGCTTGTGCACTGGACGCTTCTGCCTCCCTGCTTTTTCGTCGGCATTATCCCCGCCTTCTACATCGTGCTGCTGGCGATGGGTGTGTCCGTGGACGTGGCGCGTGAGCAGGGGTGGATTTTCCCTTTCCCCCCCACCACGGACCTGGCCGTGCTGTGGGACGTGTTCAATGTGCACGCAGTGCGCTGGGACCTCATCTTCATTCAGACGCCCACCCTGGTAGCGCTCACCTGCTTCGGGCTCATGCACGCGCCCATCAACATCCCCAGCTTGTCCATGAGCACGGGGGTGGAGGTCGACATGAACCGCGAGCTGATGGTCCACGGCGCCAGCAACCTCGCCTCCGGGCTCCTGGGCGGGCTCCCAAACTACCTGTGCTACTCCAACTCCCTGCTCTATCCCAGGGAGGCTTCCGCCCTTCTGCCGATCCCCGGAGGCCGAGACCCCACGGGCCCTCCAAGGACCCGAACCAGAGGTGGCCACCTCGGTCCTGATCAGAGCAGTGGGCAGCTCCTGCCCCCCCTGACGACCTCGCAGAGGAGGAGGGAGTGCGGCAGGCCCGCGCGCGCCGACGCGGCGGCGACCCCGGCGCGGCGGCGACCCGGGCGCGGGCGCTCAGGGTTGCGAGCGCCGCCAGTGGCCTGGAAGTGGTCGGCGAGGAGCGCTCTACGCTTCTTAGCGGGAGGTCACGGCACGAGCCTGCGGCACCCGCTCCGCGGACGGGACGCGTGTGCGAAGAGAGAGAGAGGGAGCGGCCCCCGCGCACTGGGGGCTTCCACCTGGGTGGCCGGCGGGCTACAAGTGCGAGGGCGGCGGGCGCGGCAGCGGCGCCGTGCTCTCTGCCGTCCTGGCCGGGGCGCTTGTGATGGGCCCTGGCGCCATCGCGTGGGTGCCCTCTCATATTCTTCCTTGTTCTCCGCCTCGTTGTCCTCCTCTTCCTCCTCCTCCTCCTCCTCCTCCTCCTTCTCCTCCTCCTCCTCCTCCTGTGGGCACCAGAGCGCCGAGGGCCCTGCAGCGTCGCCACGGCTGGATCCGACTCGAGAAGCTGGGGGGTCCGCCACCTCCTTGTCCGCCTCCTCGTCCTTCCCCCCCTTTCGACGACTCAAAGGCGGCATAAACAATGATTTTCGGACCTCCGCGCGGATTTTTCTGGCCGGCGCTGAGCCCCCCCCCGCCCCCCCACAGCCGCCCCAGATTTGGCGCGCCCAGGGAGGGGTGTGTGGAGGGGGGGGGTCCCAGCGCAGACCTGAGAAATCCGGGCGGGTCTCCGAGAGTTCATGCTTACGTAGCACCCCGCAGTTGCGGATAAGAGTGAGGGGTCGGCGAGGACGTCGGCAGTCTGCGAGGCTCTGAAGAAGCCCGCCGCAGGAGCCTAAACTTTACAAATTATGCAGTGAATCCGCCGCAGGCGCCGTCTTTTTCGTCAAAGCAATGTGGGTGGGTCGCAGCGTGGGTCGCGGGTGGGTCGCAGGGTGGGTCGCGGGTGGGTCGCGGGCCAGGTCGCGGGTGGGTCACGGGTGGGTCGCGGGGCGGGTGGCGGGGTGGGTCGCGGGGTGGGTCGCGGGGTGGGTCGAGGGTGGGTCGGGGGTGGGTCGCGGGGTGGGTCGCGGGTGGGTCGCGGGCCGGGTCGCGGGGGGGCCGACGCCAAACAACAACAACAACAACAACAACAACAACAACAACAACAACAACAACAACAACAACAACAACAACAACAACAACAACAACAACAACAACAACAACAACAACAATAATAACAACACCAAAAACAACAACAACAACAACAACAACAACAACACCAGCAACAACAACAACAACACCAACAACAACAACAATAATAATCATAACAACAACAACAACACCAACCACAACAACAACACCAACAACAACAACAACCACAACAACAACAACAACACCACCAACAACAACACCAACAACACCACCACCAACAACAACAACACCAACAACAACAACAACAATAACAACAACAACACCAACAACAACACCAACAACAACACCACCAACAACAACAACAAACAACAACAACACCAACAGCAACAACAGCAACAACATCAACAACCGACAACCACAACAACAACAGCAACAACAACAACACCAACAACAACATCAACCGCCACAGCCACAACCACAACCACAACCACAACAACAACAGCAACAACAACACCAACAACATCCTCAACAACACCAACACCAACAACACCACCAACAACAACAACACCAACAAAACCACCAACAACAACAGCAACAACACCAACACCAACAACAACATCAGCAACAACACGATCAACACCAACAACAACACCAACACCAACAGCAACAACACCAGTAACAACAACAACAGCAACAACAACACCACCATCAACAACAGCAACACAATCACAGCAACATCAACAACAACCATTTCAAGACTGTTCGCTCCTATCTGCTCACGTGGCGATCAATGCGTATTTCCCAAACCCTCGGTATCCGCCCTCGTCGTCTTCGATTGTACCCCTTTGGGGGTATATCTTCCTTACCTGCCACGTGCATTTAGTATAGTCCTTAAAACAAGGGAAGAGAAGGCGGGTGGAGGGGGGAGGACAAATAATGGAGCACGAGAGAAATTAGCAGGAGGGGGGCAAGGAACAGAAAACAAGTGATATAACCAGACGTGCAGATCGTGTGGGCAGACCCATAGCGGGCAGGTCGGGAAGGCGGGCCCAGTCGACCAGGTCAAGCTGGCGGGTTGCTGAAGCCCGAAGCGTGGGTCCTGCATGCATCGCCTGAATGAACTGCGAGGGAGTCCCACGCGAGAGCGCGTTCCGTATACACATTGGGAGGAAGTCCCGCGCGAGAGCGCGATTTGGGAATCAATTGTCAGGAAGGATCAGGCGGGAGCTGTTGAACTCTCATTTCTGAAAAATAGTTATTGTTGATCCCCCTCGTCCGGTGCACATTGTTTTTTTCGATTGACGTGCCCTTCCCGGGGCTCGCACCCTGTTTTTAATCAGGGAAAGTCTTGAGGGTCAAACTGTGTTGTTGGCCCCCGGTTTATAACAACAACGGCTCCCGCCTGATATTTCCTGGCAATTTATTGAAGAATCGCGCTCTCGCTTTGGACTTCCTTGCAATTTACCACCGGATCGCGGCTTCCGCTTGATACTTCCTTACAATTTATTGAAGAATCGCGCTCTCGCTTGGGACTTTTTCGCAACTTACCACCGAATCGCGGCTCTTGCCTGATATTTCCTTACAATTTATTCAGATGCCGCTCGTCGATACTGAGGAATCGTGCTCCCGCTACATATTGCCTGGCGTTTCAAGCAGAATTTGCGCTTCAACGACCCGCCCGCTCGACCCGCCCGTCTGGGCCTGCCCGCCCGACCAGCCCGTTAGGGACTGCAGTCGCCGCTCGCTGCCCTTCGCCCGCCTTCGATGCCCCTCGCTGCCCGTACTTGTTCCGCGGTCGCCTTCGCTCGCTGCCTTTCGTGGCCCCGTTGATGCCCTCAGTGGCCCCGTCGCTGCCCATTGTGGCCCCGCGTTATATGCCTTTCGTGGCCCCCGCTCGCAGTCGCCCGTCGTGGCCCCATACGCATGCCCTTCGTAGCCCCGCTGTCGCCCTTCGTGGCCCTGTCGCTGCCCTTCGTGGCACCGTTGCTGCCCTCAGTGGCCCCGCTGTCGCCCTTTGTGACCCCATATACGAATGCCCTTCGTGGCCCCCGCTCGTTCGCGCCCGTCGTGGCCCCATATGCATGCCCTTCGTGGCCCCACTGTCGCCCTTCTTGGCCCCCTCTGTGCCCTTCGGCGAGAGAGGGGGCCAACAATCTCCACCCCTTCCCGCTCGCATTCCGCATTTTTTCCCAAATTACTCTTAGTCCCTCCTCCAAATTCCTCCGTGCGCCCCCCGCTCCTCCGCACTCCTCCCGGTTACTCTTCTCCACTCGTTGCCGCTTCTCCTCCTGAGACCCTACTCTTGTCCACGCCATCCCAATCCACTCCACATCCCCGCGCTCCTCTCGACACGGTTGCAGTTCTCACTATCCTTCCGCCACTCTCCCAACATCCCGCTTCTTTTCAGGGTTCCACGAAATTTGTTTCTGACACCAGTGCGCAGCTGTACGTCCCCCCGCGGGATATGTTCTTTCAAGGGGGTGGTACGGGGCGCTCTTTATGGCGCGACCCATGGCGAAACTTATTGTTAACCTGTGTTGGAGTGGCTGGCGCAAGCTGAATCTCCACTTACAGCGCAAATCATCGCCCTCCCTCCTTCTTGCCCGTCCCCTCCCTTCCTCCGACCCCTTCGTCCTCATTCTTCCCCTTTATCTGCTACCCTTCGCTTTCAAGGGCGTCACCAACCACGCGTGGGAGGGAGTGAATATACCCCCCAAAAGGGGGCACGATCGAAGACGAAGAGGGCGGGTAACCGGGGCTTGTGGTATGCATATTGATCAACACGCGATCATATAAGAGCGACCAATCTTAAATTTATTGTTGTTGTTTTGTTGTTGTTGTTGTTGTTGTTGTTGTTGTTGTTGTTGTTGTTGTTGTTTTTGGTGTTGTTATTATTATTGTTGTTGTTGTTGTTGTTGTTGTTGTTGAATATTATTACTTCTAAAGAATAATTATTGTTGGGCCCCCTGGTGCACGCCCCCCCCGCCGCGCCTAGGCCGCAGCCACGTTTTCATCATTTTCGTGAGGAAGCCTCAGGTAAAACGATGTGATCCAGATCCGGTTGTTTTGTTGTAATCCGTTTTCCCTTGCAAAAAACACTATAAAATGACATTTCTTGTTCTAATATAATCAAATTTCAAGAATCCCTTGCAAAAAATAAGGTAAAGTGGACATTCGCGCGCGCAAGACGAAATCCTTCCAAAAGCTTAGTGTTCGGAGCGATTTTAACATAAAAACATCAAAAAACCAATGGTTTTTCAACAAAAAAATGTCAAAATCTCATCCCGCGCGCTCTTGCGGATTCGTAGGAAACCCAACACTTTTTAAACATTTCTGTCAAACGGGCTTTTGCGAGCAACTTTTTCGAACTTCTGCGACAACGGTTGCGCACCTGCCAGGGCCATCATCCCTGTCAAATAATACCATGCGGGACACATTCGTTTTTTCTTCGCGCGCGCACGCCGTCGTCGTCGGCCGCGGGGCCCTGAATAGTAGCCACGGTCGTCCGCATGCCACGAAGTGAAGTGTCCGAACGTCATAGGGCGGGAAGCTGGGTGTGGGTGGTGGCGAAGAGTCGTTTGGAAATTTGGTAGAGCTTGAACCGGCCCCCCCACAAAGTGGGGGTATTGCCCGCCTCCTATGAAAACCCTGGCACTGGTGAGAACGGAGTGTCCCCAGTCTTAAATGATTGTTGTTGTTGTTGTTGTTGTTGAGTTTTCACTTCCGAAGAATAATTAGTGTTGGTCCCCCCACGCTGGTGTATGCTGTTTTTCCTAGTCAAACTGTGCCCCTCGACGCTCGCACCCTTTTTTGGACAGGGAAAGTCTTGGTGCTCAAACTGTGCCCCTGCCCCCCGGATTACAACAACAACAACAACAACAACAACAACGGCTTCCGCTTGAGATTTCCTCCAAATTTACTAAGGACCCCCGCTCCTGAGACTTCCTTACGATTTACTCAGGATCGGTGCTCCCGCCTGAGACCCCCTCGCAATTTAGTCATGACCCCCGCTCCCATCTGAGACTTCCTCACACTTTACTCAGGAACGGCGCTCCCGCTTGAGACATCCCCGCAATTGAATCAAGATTTCTTCGCGATTTAATCAAGACCCCCGCTCCTGCCAGAGAGCCCTTCTTATTTTATGGAGGAATTGCGCTCTCGCCTGTGATTTCCATGCACTTTATTCAGAAATCTCGATTTCGACGCTCACGAAACACGCTGCGCCGAGGACGCCGCTACACTTTACTTAGTAATCGCGCTTTCGCCATACTCAGACATCCCGCTTGCATGTCCCACCCGCCCGACCCGCCCGTCAGGGGATCGCCCGCCCGTCGTGGGCTCCCGTCCGGGACTCCCTTCAGGAACGGCGCTTTCGCCTAGGACTTCTTCGATCGTTCACGCTCTTACCTTCCTGCTCCTCCTCCCTCTCCCTCCTCCCTCCTCCCTCCTCTCCTCCCTTCTCTCTCCCTCCTCTCTTCCCTCATCCTTATGCCTCTCTGCCCTATCTCCCCTCCCTCCTTTCCCTCCTCCCTTCTCCCTCCCCTCTCGTGCCTCCTCCCTCCCTTTTTTTTTCCCTCTCTCTCTGTCTCTCTCTCCCCTCTCTCTCTCTTTCTCTACATATTTTTGTTCCTCTTTCTCTTTCTCTCTGCCTCTAGTCAACCGCCCCCCTCTTCGCTCCTTCTCTCCTGGCGTTTTTCTTCATCCTTCGTCCCTCCCCCTCCCCTCCTTCCACTCTCCCTCGTTCTTCCCCTCTTCTTTTTCCAGGGCCCACACCAATTCCAATGGCGGGCGCATGCACGCCCACGAAGAATTTCCCGCCCGTTCAGGTTTGCCCGCCTGTCTAAGCCCGCCGCCCCCCGCAAAGAGAAATCATCCCCCCCAAAGGGGTGTGACCAATGACAAAAATGGCGGGTATCGAGGGTGTGGGAAACTTGTTTTGAATGACGCGCGGGCAAGTAAAAACGAACCTTCTTATAATGGTTGTTGGTGTTGCTGTTGTTGTGTTGTGGTTGTTGTAAAGTGGGGGCCGGCAACACAGTTTGAGCCCCGTGACCTTCCCTATAAAAATGGGGTGCGAGCCCAGGGGGGGTACTTCACATTGAGCAAATACAATGATCACCGGAGGGGGGATTAACAACAACTACTCTTCAATGGTGAGAGCGCAACACCAACAATTACAACATCAATAACAACACCAACAACCATAACAACACCCCCCACCAACAACAACAGCAACAACAGCTACAACACCAGCAACAATTCCACCAACACCACCAACACCACTAACAACAACAAGAGGAACAACACCGTCAACAACATCATCAACAACATCAACACTAACACCAACACCGACGACACAACCACACTAACAACACCAAAAACAACACTATCGCCAATATTAACCACAACGCCATTAACAACATCACCACCACCAAAAACAGTAATAATGGCTACAACACCAATAACAACAATAACAGCAACATTCATTTTAAGTCTGTCCGCTCTTATCTGTTCGCGTGCTATTCAGCAGGCATGTTCCGAACCCTCGATGCCCGCCCTCTTCGTCTTTGACCGTGCCCCCTTGGGGGTATATCTTTCTCAACGGCAGCGTGTATTTCGTGCAGTCTCTGAGGCAGGGGAAGAGAGGACGGATGGAAGGAAGGGACAACGGGTGGGTAGGAGTATGAAGTACGAGAGAGCCTAGCAGGAGTGGGGCTAGGAACAGAAAGCACGTGGCATAACCAGACGGGCAGATCGGGCGGGGAGACCCTACCAGGCGGGCCGGGAATGAGGGCCCACGCGGCCAGGTCGCGAGCAGGTGGGTTGCTGAAGCGTGCGTCTTGCATGAATCGCGGGGAAGTCTCGAGCGGACAGCTCGATTCCGAAGTCAATCGTGAGGCAATCCACAGGGAGAGCGTGACTTCTGAATGTCGAGGGCGCGGCGTCTGAATACGTTGCTAGGAAGTCCCACGCGAGAGCGCGATTCCTGAATCAATTGTGAGGAAGTCCTGCGCGAGAGCGCAATTCGGGAATCAATTGTGAGGAAGGATCACGCGGGAGCCGTTGTTGTTGTAGTTCGGGGGCCAACAGCGCAGCGTGAGGAGGAAGACTTTCCCTGATAAAAAACCGTGTGCGAACCCCAGGAAGGGCATTTCATTTGAAACATAACATATGTTACCGGAGGGGGGGGGGGGTAACAATAATTATCCGTCAATAGTGAGAGTCCAATGATAAGAGCAACGCCACCAACAGCACCAATAGCAACAACAACATCAACAACCACAGCAACAACAACAGCAGCACCACCACCACCAACAATAACAGCAACAGCAACAACAACAGCAGCAGCAACCGCAACAACAACAGCAACAAACAACAATAATCCGTATCGCTGAATCCCACTTCAGCCACGCACTTAGGGACAGTGAATGACCGTTCGGCCCCCTCGGATTAATCATATAAGGAGCTTGTTTTCTTTTTCCGTTCGAGTGATGCATCCTCTCAGACTCTCTCTTACTGAGACCTATTTATACTTAACGTCGCTGGTATTCAGACTTGCTCATTCTCAGGCCCGCTCATACTCAGACCCACTCGCACTCAGCTCTCCGTTAGTACTCAGACGCAGATTCAGATTCATAGCTATATTCACTTATAGCCAGACTTACTTGAATCCATATGCACTTAAACATTTGCAGGCCCGCTCACACTTAGACCTCGCCCGTGTTGTGAGGTAGAAGTATATTCCGTCCTCCTTCCTCCCGCTTCTCCTCCTGCTCCTCCTCCTCCTCCTCGTCCTCCGTCTTCCTCCCTCCTGATTGCGATGCAGCTGGCATTGCGCTCGGGGTTCCCAAGGGGGGGATCGACCAGGGATGTTTCACGGGTCCGTTCGTGCCCAGGTTGGTGGGACCTCACGAGCAGAACGCCCGTTTGGGGGAGTGGACGCGTGCCTCTGCAGAATCCCATGGTCACCGAGATGTAGCAGGCATCGCGCCTGGGCCTCCCAAGGGTGGGGGGGGCAAGCTCATGCTCGCGCACTAACGCGCATTCAGATCCCGTCATGTTTGGCCACTCGCGTTCAGACTCACTCACACTCAGTGGTGCGCACAGTCAGTTTCGTTTTCACTCTGGCGCTCATCAAGGAAAGCGGTAGAACACAGGCTCACATACGGGGATCGCTGCGTCGCGTAATGCTGTTTTTTTGTGTGTGTTCCCCCCCTCCTTCCTCCCTCCTTTTCCTTCGGTGCCACGCTGCATGGCAGGAACCCTCCTGATCCACGTCGGCCTCGACTTGAGCAAGGAGGCGCTCGTGGACTCGCTGGAGGGCTTCGACACGTTCGAGTATAGCTGCGTGGTGCTGATCACGATCACCATGACCATCTTCGGCATGACCACCGGCCTTGGCTTTGGTCTCGTCCTCTCGGCGGTTTCCTTCACTCTGCAGAACATGCGCCACTGCGAGCCAGTGCGTGGCGTGATGCCCGCGACGACGCTGCGGAGCTCCGCGAAGAGGACGAGCCTGGAGCGCGAGGTTCTCAAGGAGGGCATGCGCCACGTGGAGGTCGTGCAGCTGCAGGGGACCATCTTCTTTGGAAACGCCACGGTGCTCTCCTCCCGCGTCGAGGAGATGCTGGCGGCGAAGAGGTCCATCAAGGCTCTCGTCCTGGACTTCACTCTGGTGCGCCGAAGAGCAGACGGCGGCACAAGCACAACCTGCGGGGGAAAAACACACACTGTGGGAAAACACACGCACACACAAAAAACACAAAAACACACGCAGGGTCTGTTTTTTTGTATGTTTTTTTCCTTCGGAGGCCCGCGCGGATTTCTTGGGTCGGCGCTGGACCCCGTCTCCCCTGGCGGGCGAAGCGCGGCGCCGGAGGCGCCGCCGGGGGGTCCCTCGCCGACCCAGGATCTCCGCTCTGATCTCCGACAGGTCAAGTATATGTAGCTCCTGCTTCCTCCAGGTGCGCTCCCTGGAGAGCTCCGCGGCGGAGACCATTGCGAAGATCTACGCCATCGCGCGGCGCCACGACGTCGCGGTGGCCTACAACCGCGGCGACACGGAGGGCTTCCCCACCTCGGCGCCTCTGAGCCGTCGGCTCGCGGACCTGAAGAGGGAGCAGGTGCAGAACGGCTCTGCCCTGCACGTCTCCGATGAGCTGGACGATGCGCTGGCGTTCAGAGGAGAAGAGCACACCGACACTCCGAGTCTCTCCCACCGTCGCAAAGGCAACAGCGCTTCGCGTGTCGCTTCCACGCCCGCTGAGGTGGCCTCCCCCAGGGGGCCCAGGGGGCGGCGCGGGAGCGGGAAGATAGCCGCGCGTCGCGTACCGCGGGGTGCGACGCTTGAAGCTGGTGACCTGGATTCCGACGTCCTGCCTCCGCTCTCGCCCCTCTGGGGTACCCGGGTTCGGATGCAACTCCTGGGAGGTCAAATTCTGATTTTGCCCTGGTCCGAAACCCTCCCTAATCCCGCTTAATCCCGTCTAATCCGGCTTAATCCCGCTCAATCTGGCTTAATCCGAGGCCCACTCCGGCGTAACAGCCCCCCAATGGGGCTTAATCCTTTTTGATCCTTCCGACGAAAACCTCCCAGTAGTTGCCTCCTAACCTGGTGGGCCCGTGCAAGCACGGCTGGACCCTCCTAGGAATCTTGGTCAGTGCGCACCCTGGGAGTGATCTGGGGAGTGGCGGTGTCGCTATATGCTTTTGCCTCCCCAGATGTGGGCCGAGGAGCTCATACTGCAGCATGCACGACAGGCGGCGGGAGCCGAGGGCAGGTGTGAGGGGGGCACGGGTGGGTGGGGGGGGGGGGGAAGGAGGGAGCGGATAGGGGGCCACATGCGAACCCTACCCCTACCCCCCACGATTTCTGAGGGGTAGGGTTCGCATGTGGCCCCCTAGCGGAGGGAGGAGACGAGGAGGGTGAACCTGATCACGGGGGGAGGCGAGTGGATGGAGTGGGGGGTGGGAAGGGCCGGAGTACAGCATAACGGGGGTCTCCCCTGCTCCTCCTCGTCCCACCCCTGTGCCTCCGGAGCTCTCGGCCTCCAGAGGCCTCTGGAGGTCTCCAGAGGTCTCACGAGGCTTCCCGAGGCCCACGAGCAGCAGAAGACGATCAAAAACCTCATCCTCGCCCCCCTCCTCCCACCCCTCCTCGCCCTCATTCCTTCTCTCCCTCCTCTCAGTCGTTCCTCCCCGTTCCTCGAATCTTCGTTCCTTCGATCCTCAGGTCCTGCCGATCCCCGAGCCCTCGTCCTCATTCTTCTCCCCCCCTTCTCTCCTGAATCCTCGGACCCTCTCCTCTCCCCCCCGCTCCGTCTCACAAGTTTTCCGCTCGAAGGGACTGCGCAAGGAGGGAGAGATCGGGCCAAGCCAGGGCGGCACATGCATCGATCATGGCCGAGGATGGGCCTGGCCAGGATTGGTGTAGGTGCATCGTTCGGATCCTTCTTCCCCCCGATTTTTCTCCATCTCCCCCCAGATCTCCAATGTTTAGATTTTTCAATTCGGGTTCCCCTGAAACCCGACCCTTTTTCCCACGGCCCGCTTTTCATCCTGAGACGTTTTTTGACGCCCCCGTTTTCCTGCGAGGGCCCACTGGATGCTTTTTTTTTCGAAGACGCCTGTGGCGAACCACTGCCGCCCCCTGCCTTTTGGAATCGCCCATGTGGCCGAGCATTGTGGCACGAGCTCTGCTCTGCCAAGCTATC
The DNA here is from genome assembly GCA_963575745.1 of Prorocentrum cordatum. NCBI lineage: Eukaryota > Dinophyceae > Prorocentrales > Prorocentraceae > Prorocentrum > Prorocentrum cordatum. Next base: position 13,285 of record CAUYUJ010020965.1, on the reverse strand, counting down.
GGATCATGTGCTTTTGTAGGAAGCCTTTCGGCGAACACTTGGGGTAGGATGGCGGGGAAGATTAGGATGAGAAGTAGGACGGGGCGTCTTGGGAGCCTATGGGGGCACTCTTCAGGCCTCCTGGGAGCTCCCTGGGAGCCTTTTGGAGGCATCTTCGGGGCCTCCTTGGGCCTCTTGGGGGCCTTAGGGGGCTTCTCATGGGCATCCTTGGCCGTCTTAGGGCATTCCTGGCCCGCCGTCTTGGGGGCCTCTCTGGGCCGACTTGGGCCCTCTTGGGGTGCTCCAGGGCCGTCTTGGAGGCCATCTTGGGCACCTTGGAGGCCTCTTGGGCCGTCGTGGGGCCCTCTTGGGGCCGTCTTGGGGGCCTCTTGGGCCGCTTTGGGGCCATCTTGCAGAGAAGCCCAGGAGACGCCGCCACGGCCAATACCCTCAGGCCTTGAGGAAGGGTCGCACCTCTTGAGGTTCAGTTGTTCTCCAATTCTAGGCGCTTCGCGTATCCCAGTTCTAAGCGCTTCGCGCTCCCTCAATGAAGGAAGGCGTCACAGTCCGGGTTGTCATCGGATATCAGCTCCAATGCGCCATCCTGGAGAACGGGTGGCCCCAGAGCTCCCGAAGCATCAGCGGCTCACTTCGCCAGACGAAGGGCAAAGGCAAGGGAAAAGGGAAGACCGAGGGGGGCAAAGGCAAGGGCCACGGCGCAGCAGACACTTCCAGACGCCCCACCGGCCCGGGCGACTTCGCCAGCGTGTTTGACCAGGCCGACTCTTGGCACACTGGCATCTCCCTGGAGTTTCCTGGCGTGCGCCAGTTCGCTGAGGAATACCTAGCAAACGGCAGGCTCGCCCTCTCCACGATCGACTCCAGCCAAGGCGGAGAAGCAGACACTGTCATCCTCCTAACGACCAGTTCCAACGGCAGGCACGAGTGGGGCTTCATGGACAACGCCAACAGGGTGAACGTCGCCATTACCAGAGCGACGCGCAACGTCGTGATCATTGGTGACGGGAGGATGTTCACCACGGCCACCTGGTCCAGGCTCCGAGAGCTCTCCGAGTACGGTCGCTTCGCCAAGCTGTGGGTACGGTTTCAAGAGCCCGACCAGAGTGGGCGACGCAGGACACTCGAGGTCGATGAGGAGTTCGACCCCATCAAGGATCTTGCCATCTGGGTCCCAGAATCCCCTCGCACGCAGGCGACGACGTAATAAAAGGGGATCGACAGCGCGATTGAAAAAGCTCGGGCTTCAATGGGAAAAAACTTCACCGACAAGATCGCGACCCCATTGGGCCCGGAATTCTGCTGGACCGCCCTCGGCGAAGCCATGCAGAACAGCTTTCCGAGGCTGGTAGAGGACCCCGTCCTGGGAGTGGTCCTTTACACAGTCTCTGGCTTACACCCTCACCAGCACTCGATTGCCGACGCACCGAGAGATCCGGGCCTTTTCGACCGCAAGGCCTGGAGCCACCTGGGGTTCTGCTACGACGTGGGCCTGGGAATTGACGCCAGCAACCTGGTCTACAACATGACGTGAGCTGCCCTGGTGTGGTTCCTCGGGCTCGGCGCGCCCTGGGATGAGAAGAGCCTGGCCGTGCCCGCCGACTAGCTCCCCCCCCTGCCCGAGGTGCGGGGCCGCAGCCACCGTCCGAAGGGCACCAAACAGTGTGCCCCGCACGAGATCCTACACCAGTTCCCCAAGGCCTGGAGCGCCACTACGGGAAAATGCAAGAGGCACTGCGTGCACCCTGGGATGCAGAATCTGGCGCCCCTGCTCCAAACCGTCCAAGCCGGCTCCACGTTGAGGCAGGGCCTCCTCAACTGCGACGGGCACCCGCTGGACACCCCATCACTCAGAGTCCTCCTGGTCGTCGTGATGATCCAGTTGCGCGAGCCGCGAGCGACGCTTTGGCCTTTCCCCTACCATGAGGCAACAGGGGATATCATGGAAGCAGCGATGGGCATCTGCGTACCCTGGCAAAACGTCGACCTGGAGTACAGGACCGCGTTCGCGAACGCCTGGGGCTTCGCCCTCGACGCCCTGACCACCCTCCACGGGAAATTCGAGGACGCCACCAAGCACATCAGCACGCTTGCCACATACGCTCATCACCATACCGTCGCTATTGAGCACAATTGCCCGCGCACGTGGGTAGAGATGCAAGGCAGCAAGTTCCCACTGGAATCGCCCATGTGGGTCCTGGAGGCGTTAGTCCGACCGGCCAAGGTCGTCTCCTTAGGTGAATTCGAATGCTCAATCTGCACCCTTCACAAGGAGCTCACCGGGTCGGAGCAGAGCCTCGGGTGCCCCGGCTCCATGGCAGGATTGCAGTATATCGGAGGTGGCGTAGCTATGTCAAAGAAGCGGCTCGACGACGACAGACAGGCCTCCCCTGCTCCTGGAGTGCACTTGAACCCACCAAGGGTGACCGACGACCGTTTCGCCAGCAACCTCAAGGCAGCCCGCATCCACTGCGACGGAAGTGACTGCAACAGGAAAGGGCTCTGGTACTCCGCTGGCACTTGGGACGACGACACAAGGGAGCTCCTAGCGCAGAATCGCGCCCAGGCCTACTTTCTGGGCAGGAACTGCAGGTGGCTCTGCGAGCGATGCTGGATCGATTCAATAGAAAGAAAGGCCTCCCCACGCCCTACTCCCCGCACGACTGCAACTCACGCAGGCCCTTGGCCCTGCGGATGCAGAATTACAAGAACACCTTGCATGGCAAGCGGCAAGACAGGAGGTCCATGGTGCGCTCCCCTCCGTGGCGCGCCTCCCGATAGGGTACGGGCGGCCTGCCCTGGCGCCAACCCCAACGTCGCTATGCGACCTCGTCATGTCGGGCTCCCCGCCTTTAGTCCACGAGCTGCCAACATGGCACTCCCCGCGCGCAAGTTGGCTGACGGGAGGCTTGGCCCCGACGGTCACTCTACTGGCGCCTTTTCGGCCAGGTGCGACGCGTGCCCGCCAGGGCCCCCCCTGCTGGTGTGGAGCGCAAAACATCCCGCCCTAGGCTGCTTCCTCTGGCGTCCAGAGCCACAGGTACCCGTCTGCAGTAGCACCAGCCCCCCCCCCTTGGGAGCAGATGCCTGCCCTCTGGACCCAGCGAAAGTGGAGCGCTAGCTGGTCCTGCAGGAGGTGCCTAACGCACATCTGGAATGTGGCCCCAGGCACGCTCGACCACATCCTCGACGAGCAGTCAGCCGACGTCTACCCCAAGGCACCGACCAAGCGGGTAACCCCGTCTGGCATGGACATCGACAACGCCGACATCGCCCTTCACCTCGCCCCTGGTGCCGCCGACGCGACCGCCTTGGGCGCCTACTCACATCCAGCGGACCGCGCCAACGAGGCGCCCCCCCCTCGCTGGAGATGACCGCGTCTCCCCCAGCGGGCGGCAAAGCCGTGAAGGCCCCAGGTCCCGGGACATCGGCGCCTCGCTCCCAGACGTCCCTCCGCCATCGGGCCCCGCAGTGCCAACTCGCTCCACGAGCGAGCTGCCCGGGCAGGACTCCCGGGGCGTCCTCCGCCCGCTGGTCCGGTTTTTGCCGAGTGGAACCCGGACATCTACGGGCGATGGACTGACTGCGTTCAGGAGCACGGCGATGGATCCCCGGCGAGAGGACCGACGAGGAGTCCTCCCCCCCGGCAGGCTGTGCCCCTTCCTGGTCAGCATCTACGGGCAAACGATCCCGGCGAAATGCCGCCCTGCCGACATCCCCTGGGGCGGCCAGAGGGCAGCGGCCGCCCGGGTCGTCTCCCACCTTTCACAGAACGACGGGTACGCGAACAAGTGGCGGACGTATATTGCTAGACTGGGGGGGCAGCGAGGCCCCAGCCTCTTTCGCCATGCGACCAGTACCTTATTGGGATACCTCGCAGACGTGGACCCCTCGGCCCTAGCCGACGGCGCCATCAACTCCCTGGCACAGCAGGGCCCTGTCCAGTCCGCCGCCAGCGCAGCAGCGCCGGGGGGCCCCCCCGCAGCCTATTGGCTTGACAGGCGCAGCGAAGCGGCAGAAGTCACCCCCCCCAAAGTGGGACAAGCCTGGGACAGGCTGCACGACGCGATGACACCTCCAGGCCGGATCGCGAGGCGCCCGGCAACGAGGGGGCCAAGATCGGACCTCAGACCCACGCGGCAGCAGTCGAGCAGTGCAACGCTGGGCAGGCTTGCAAGACAGAGGCGGAGCCACGGGGGCCCAGGGGCCCAGAGACACCAGACTGGAACGAAGACTCAGGGGCAGCGGCCGCAGCGGCTAAGGAGAGAAGCCCGAGCGGGGGCCCCGGGCCAGCGGCCGCGGCGGCCAATGACGACGACCCCTCGGCCTATTTCAAGTGGCGCCCTCCATCCGCTCCCCATGGGCGCCCTGCGCGCAGGCCGTCGCCAAGGACGCAGCCAGCGGAAGCGGCGATCAAGGCCAAGAGCTCCAGAGGGCCACGGGCGATGCCGCGCCGTCCAGCGCGCCGTCCTGGGGCCAAGTCGGGGCCGGGGACACCAGCGACCCCAACCCACCTCCCTGGCAGCAAGGGCGCAACCGCCCAGACTCCGAAGACACTGGGGACGAGAAAGGGCGTGCAGCGAAGTCGCCCAGGTGGAACCCAGTGCGACTGGAACCGTGCAGGGAACCCTGGAAGGGCACCAGCGCTGACCGCCGGGCGTTCGGAGGCCGCCAGGACCCCCTGGGTGGCGGTCCCATGTGCAAGTTCCTTGGCAGTCGCAGATCTAGACAACGTGGAAGACATCCAGGTCAGGATTGCGCGTTTGCACAAGACGCTAGGGGGTGCCTTCAACGCTATCTGGCACGCCACGGGAGACTACAATAATCACCCCCTACTCAACACACCCGAGACATGCTCGGACTTCATGGGCGCCTGGAGGCGGGCTGGCTTCGACGCGTGCCGGATTGACCATGGGCAGAGGCTCGGAGTAGATTGGGGCGCCATCCGCCGCAAGCACATGAAGTTCCCCGAGCGGTTCGGTGCACTTGCGCAGGCCCCCTGGGCAACGGGCAGTCGGGGCACGCCGGCCCCCTGGTCAGCAGAGGCCCGCAGGGACGGGCGGTCAGTGGCACAGGCCCCCTGGGCAGTCAACAGTCCCTCAGGTCCCTCCGACCAGCGGCGTGGCTGGCAGGGCTGGTCCACATGGGACCAAGGCGACGCCCCGTGGACAGACGCCGAATGGAAAGGGGGAGGCAAGCGATTCCCCCAGCACGACGACCACCACGACTTCGAAAAGCGAGGCCGCTGGTGGGCATAAGGCGACACCGCAGCCTACGTGCGAAGGTCAGCCGCCATCGAGCGACAGGCTGCGGCGGGAAGAGTTGCCTGCAAGACTGCAGGCCCCAGGGCACCTCGCCGCTACGGGTGCTGGCCTCGGGTTCACCCCGCCGCCGCCCGCAGTCCACGCTGGCCCGCCAGGGCCCGTTTCACCTCGCTGCGCCTGGCCTGTCGGCCGTAATGCCTCGGGGCCGCCCACCGCTGGGGCGGGGGCTGCCCCCCCCCCCCCCCCCCCCCCCCCCCCCCCCAGCGCAGCATAGCTAGACAGCCTCAGCTGGTTAGATGCGCGTGGGCGACGCGCGGACTCCGCAGCGCGCCCGCTACCACTTTCTGGCGCCTCGACGGGGCACCCCCTTCGGCGCCCAACACATCTCGCCCCCCCTGGAGCACCTGACTCGTGACTGTAGAGGCCTCGGCCGCCCTGGAAGCAGCTGCTTTGTGAAGGCAGACGGCCCCCGCCGCACTCCTGACTGCTGCTCAGGAGAGGAACCGGCGCAGCCGTCCCTCCCCCCCGACAGGAAACAGGCGCGGGTAGGGTCCAGCGCTGGTCCCGGGTTTGTCACGCCGCTGGCGCCTGGCGGGAACCAGTCTGACCCTGGCGGCAGGGCGGCCGCGTGGCAGGAGAAGGACAGCTCCTCGGCGTTGCAGTCGTGCCCTCTGGCGAGGGCGAGGCGTGACAGCCTTCGGGAGGCGCCCCCCTCTCGCTGCAGCAGCTGCGGCCCCCCTGGATGTTTATCATCGCTGAGCAGCCGTTAGCTGCGCCACTGGTAACCTCGGCACGCTTGCAGGTGCAGCGATGCCTGTGGCGCATGCAGGCCGCCGACACCGGGGCCATTAGGTCGACAGTAGGCAGCGCATCCCTGGGGGGAGCTCTGCCCACACTTCGCCCTTGCTGGGTGGGCGCTCAAAGACACTTGCCGAACTCTGAGCAGCCGTTAGCTGCGTCCCTGGATCGTGGGCCCGGGCTCCCGCCCTCTCCCTGTCTCTCTCCTGGCGCCTCGTGCCCCTGGCGGGCCCCTCCTTGTGGCCGGCTGGTGATGTCTGTCCCCGCCGCCCCCGCCATCGGAGGTCCCTCGCGGGCTGGGTGGCCGGTCAGCGCTTCGTGTCCCCGCATCACAACGTGGGAGATCGCCCCCTGGCGTCGTTGCCCCCTGGTGTTCGCTCTCCGGCCACGCTGGCGACGTTCATCCCCGCCAGTCTGGTCTTGCCACGCTCCGCGCGGCTCTCTGCGACGCTATGTCGTGCGTGCGGCCATGGGCCGGGCCCGCGGGGCTCTCCTCAGGGCCGGCTCGTTGCCCGTGCTAGGGACTGGTGGGCCCCCTGGAGATTGGCGGTCGCCTCGGAGTGGTTCAGCCTTCCGTCGCACGCAAGGTTCCATCCTGGCTACGTCCCAGCCGATCAGGCAGGTCAATGCCGTCGACACGGTTCTTGCTCAGCTTACTTGGCTGGTCTACGCCGTCGGCACGGTCTTGGCCCTTGGCGCCCCCCTGGCGACTCGACCATCGTTTACCTCGCTTTTCCCCACCACCATGTTTGAGAGGGTCGCGCGTGCAGGTCACCCACCTGCTTCCGCACCTCCACCCGTGTGGTCGGACGCCGCAGCGCGTAACACCGAATTCCCTGGCATTTTGCTCTGGGCTGCACGATGCTCGAGCTTCCCTGGGTGCCAGATCAGCCAGCCAGCCCCTGCCCTGCTGCCCCAGCGGCCGCCTTGTGAGCTGGCCCGGCCGGTTTGTGTCGCGCCCAGCAGCGAATTAGGTTCGCCCGTCGGCCCGGACGACTTCTCTCGCCGCCTGCGCGCTCGCTGGTGGCCGCGACCAAAAAAGTATCCCCACCAGCCCATCCAGAAACGATGTCCAGGCGAGTTGAGGTGATCAGGGAAGTGCGGGAGCAAAGAGGGGGACGGCCGAACCGTGCGAAGAAGGGAAGAGGAGGAGAAAGAGGAGGCTGGATGGATGAGGGAGTGGGGGAAGGATTACTAATAGGATGATGATGATGATGATGATGATGATGATGATGATGATGATGATGATGATGATGATGATGATGACGAGGAGGAGGAGGATGACCAGTGTAAACCACAGAGCCATCAACGATGTTGGAATTAACCCTCCCTCCAAGCTCCCTCTTCATAGGCCCCTGCAGCGGTTCATTTCCATTGAGGGAACTGCCTCGTTGGAAGACAACCGTTTGAAGATCCTGAAGCATGCCGAAACATTGTTTTCGGGATCTCATCGTCACGTATCAACCTGATTGCTGCGTCTTGACGGTCCAAAATCGTGCCAGGACGCCACGTTTGTGACTTCAACACCGCTTATCAACATAGCTGTTGCACCCGCATAATCCTGAATCCTTCCAGAACGCCATCTTTGGTACGTTGAGAATGGGAACCCGTAGAGCTCTTACAATTTTTGAACGAATGTGCACGGCGCTATGGCGAGAACCACATTTTGAAACTGACCCGCCCTAAATCCGTAAAGCTCTTGCAAGTTGTCAAACGAATGTGCGCGGCGTTAATGCGAGAGCCACATTTTGAAAACGACCCGCCCTCAATCCGTGAAAATGTTGCACATGTTTTGCAACGAGTGCGCGCGACGCTAAGGCGAGAGCTACATTTTGAAGACCACCCGCCCTCAATCCATGAAGCTCTTCCAACTTTTTAGGACGAATGTGCGCGGCGCTTAGGCGATAACCACATTTTGAAAACCACCCGCCCTCAATCCGTGAAGCTCTTGCAACTTTCTAGAACGAATGTGCGCGGCGCTAAGGCGAGAGCCGCATTTTGAAGACTACCCGCCCTCAATCCGTGAAGCTCTTGCAAAGTTTTGAATTAATGCGCGCGGCGCCAATGCGAGATCCACATTTAGAAAACCACCCGCCCTGCATGTGTGAAACCGTGGTCATTTTTTAAGATTCGAAATCACAAATGGTGAGGAACTCTCAGGCGAAACGCCCGGCCCGACCTAAATGTTGGCACCGGGGTGCGACAGAAAGAAGTTATTTAGAAGTAGACTGAATGGAGGATGAGGAGGAGGAAGAGGAGGAGGAGGAGGAGGAGGAGGAGGAGGAGGAGGAGGAGGAGGAGGAGGAGGAGGAGGAGGAGGAGGGAGGAGGAGGAGGAGGGAGGAGGAGGAGGAGGAGGAGGTAGAGGAGGAGGAGGAGGAGGAGGAAAAGGAGGAGGAGGAGGCGGAGGAGGAGGAGGAGGAGGAGGATGACCAGGAGGAGGAGGAGGAGTAGTAGGACCAGTGTAAAACCAAGAGTCGTCGACGATGTCGGAATTAATCCTCCCTCCGAGCTCCCTCCTCATAGGCCCCTGCAACGGTTCATTTCCATTGAGGGAAGTGATTCGTTAGAAGACAACCTTTTGAAGATTCTAAAGCATGCCAAAACATTGTTCTCGGGATGTCAACGCCACGTATCAAACTGACTGCTGCGTCTTGACGATCGGGAATTGTGCCAGAGCGCCATTTTTGGGGCTTCAACACCGCGAACCAACATAATTGTTGCACCCGCATAATCCAGAATCTTGCCAAAAGACAATTGCTGGTACGTTGATCATGGGAATCTGTGGAACCCTGGCAATTTTTCAAACGAATGTGCGCGGCGCTACGGCGAGAGCTACATTTTGAAAACGACCCGCCCTCAATCCGTGAAGCTCTTGCAAGTTTTTGCAATGATTGTGCGCGGCGCTAAGGCCAGAGCCACATTTTGAAAACGACCCGCTCTCAATCCGTGAAGCTGTTGCAAATTTTTAGGACGAATGTGCACTGCGCTAAGGCGAGAGCCACATTTTGAAAACCACCCACCCTCATTCCGTGAATCTCTTGCAAATCTATGAAACGATATACGCGGCGCTAAGGCGAGAGCCACATGTTGCAAACCACCCGCCTTCAATCCGTGAATACCTTGCAACTTTTTAGAACGAATTGGCGCGGCGCTAAGGCCAGAGCCACATTTTGAAAGCCACCCGCCCTCAATCCGTGAAACTCTTGCAAGTTTTTTGAACGAGTGCGCGCGGCGCTAAGGCGAGAGCCACATTTTGAAAACCACCCGCCCTCAATCGGTGAAGCCCTTGCAACTGTTTCAACCGGATGTTCGCGGCGCTAAGGCGAGAGCCACATTTTGAAAGTGGTCCGCCCTGCACCCGTGAAACTGTTCTCATTTTTCAGCTTCAGGGTTATAAAAAGGTGAGGAAGTCTCAGGCGAAACGCCCGGCCCGCCCTAAGAACTGGCCTCGGGGTGCGACAGGGAGAAGTTATTCATAAGGAGAAGAAGTGGAAGAGAAGGAGTAGGAGGAGGAAGGAGGAGCAGGAGGAGGAGGGCATCCAAAAGGGCCAGAAGTCTCTTGTGCCTCCCGGAGCCTCTTGGGATATCTCTCGGGCGCTTCTGGGTCGCTTCACGGGACGTCTTGGGGGTCTCTCGGCGGTCCTGGGGGGCTCTTGGGCTCTTGGGTGCCTCGGGGGGCGGCCTCTTGGGGCCGTTTGGGGTCCTCTTGGGGACCTCCTGGGGGCCTCTTGGGGGCCTCTTGGGGCCATCATGGGGCCATTTTGGGGCCTCTTGGTGCCTCCTGGGCGTTTTTTGGGGCCATCTAGGAGGACATCGATTAAAGAAGGGGGGTTCCTTAATTTCGGCTTCCTTCCCCCCAAGAGGCCAAAATGGGGACAACACCTCAGTAGAATCACTGATTTTGGCTTCCTCGTCAAGGTCGCTATGGACGCCCTGACCGCTCGCGAAGCCCTCCGTCCAGGTTCAGGGGGGGGCGTAGGGGGGAGGGGTAAACCCTTCCCCGAAGGGGAGGAAGGGGGTTGGAAGAGGAAACTCCCTAAACCCCTACGCCCAGAGGGCTGTGGGGATTTCACCACAAGGTCTTTGGCTTCCTCGAGCCACTTCTGCAAGGCCTTTCTGTCCTGGCTGCGCTTCATCTCCATGTCCTCCGTGCACAACAGCATGATGTCTTCTGCTTTCTTCTCCTGTTTGTCGATTACCGGCGGCATTGTGTCTTCTTTATCGGCCTTGCCAGTCTTCTGGATTTTCTTGCCCCTGTTGTGGCCCCTCCAGGCCATGTGTGGTCACCACCGCGTCCTTCCCAGTATCCAACAGCGGATTCGACCCAACTTTTGCGGGCCCGCGATCTCAGGTAGGTGCTCATCCTGCTCATCCGTGTCCGTCCCGATGACTTGCGCGATACAATCGAGATAATCGTCTTCGTCCAGCGACTTCTGCGGGTCAATGATGTAGAAGTGCATGGCTGCTCCTTCGGCGGCCCATTCAGCTTCTGCAGGTGGTTCGGCTTTCACTTCCAGGCTGGTGGACTTCTCCAGCTGTTGGAGCTGTTTCTGGTCTCTCTGGTCCTCCTTGTTGGTCGTTTCTTTACTCTCTCTCTTGTCCTTCTTGTCCTTCTGGTGGAAGCCAGGTGGGAAGAGCGCACCGTTCCTGACCACCCCGACCCTCGATTGCCGGGGCGACGTTGCAGGCCTTGGGCGTAGTGGATGGTCCTCCTTCGGCTCCAG